>JAMKQA010028158.1:0-10091 GCA_024699735.1 Posidonia australis
TCCCAAGTCAACGGTGACTGGAGGACAAAAGATCGGAAGCTCGTATTGTATCATGAACATTTGTTGAAGCTGACTGAAGGATTTGAAGATGTCAAGTTTTCCTTCATGAAACGAGCTAAAAATGCATATGCCGACACCCTGGCAACTTTGGCATCATGGTTGTCACTCACAGAGGCGCAGGCCATAGACATTTCAGTCACCTGCATCGAGCAACCAGCGCATTGCATGCACATTCGAGAAGCGCCATCATCTGCTGAGCTACCCTAGTACAGCGATATCAAAGCCTTTCTAGAGTCTGGAGATTTCCCTCCTGACATTTCTGCACTGGACAAAAAGACCTTGACCTGGTTAGCCTCCAAATATGTGCTCGGGGCCGGGCAACTGTACAGAAGGTCTTACAATCAGATGCTTCTTAGATGCGTGGACAAGAAGGAAGCAAACATGTTGATGTTAAAAGTCCATGCAGGCACCTGCGGGCCACACATGAACGGGGTCCTACTTACCAAGAAGATCATGCTGCAGGGGTACTTCTGGTCTACCATGGAGACGGACTGCTGCCAATTTGTCAAGAGATGCCACAACTGCCAGATACATGGCAATTTCATACATGCTCCCCCACAGCAGTTGCACAACATGTCATCACCCTGGCCTTTCTCAGCTTGGGAAATTGATGTCATTGGGGATTTTCATCCTGTAGCATCTAATGGGCACCGTTATATTCTGGTAGCCATCGATTATTTCACCAAGTGGGTCGAGGCGTCATCATTTAGAACAGTCATAGTAGCCATAACGGAGAAATTTATCAGAAACAATATTGTCGCCAGATATGGGGTTCCTTTCGCTATCATTTCAGACAATGGCACTAACTTTATAGCGAAAAGGGTTGAGGATTTTCTCTAGAGTTTCAAAATCCGACATCACAGGTCCTCCCCCTATCGACCCCAGATGAATGGAGCAGTGGAGTCAGCCAACAAGAATTTGGTGAAGATTCTGAAGAAAATGGCTGAAACCCACAAGGATTGGCACGGGCAGCTGCCTTATGCACTTTGGGCTTATAGAACCTCCATCCGCACATCAACAGGAGCAACGCCTTATTCATTGGTATATGGCATGGAGGCAGTTCTTCCCTTTGAGGTAGAGATTACATCACTGAGGATCTTGAGGGAGGTAGAGCTGGAGGAAGCTGAATGGATACAAGACCGCAATATTCAGCTTGATTTAATCGATGAGCATAGATTGCAAGCCCTCCACCATGCCCAGTGCTATCAGAAAAGAATGGCTCGAGCATATCAGAAAAAAGTCCACCCCAGAAGCTTTGAACCAAGGGATCTGGTCTTGCGTGCTATTCACCTGCCGGATACGCGGGGAAAATTCAGGCCCAACTGGCGTGGACCCTTTGTGGTAAAAGAAGCCCTATCCGGAGGTGCCGTCCTGCTCGAAGACATGGACCAGAGGAAGCCAGCGGAACCTGTCAACGCTTCCTACTTAAAGAAGTATTACAGTGACTCCCCGTCCTACGCTGTGAGCCATGCCTTGCATCATGTCTTACATATTTTTATTTTTATTGCATATCATCATTTGCCCAATGAGGAAATTGGGAGCCTGCCTGCGAGATGTTTCCAGTCCTCCCCATGTGCCACTACCCTAGGAGCTTAGGGTGTGAGGGAGTGATTTCAGATTTATGGACGAAGTGAACAAGTTTCCCTGGGATTTATGCCTCTAGAGGGAGTTAAAATGTTAGGTCTAGAGAGAGAGTAAAAGAGAAAAAGAGAGATAGAAAATATAGACCTTGGAGCATAAAAGAAATTAGAAGAAAGAAGTCGCAAACAGAAGTCAGCTCCATTGAGAGAGATATGCAAACTATCCTATTCCACCCTATAACTTGGAGAGGAGTCAGATATTACACCTTCTAAGCCCACAATTTCTAAGGGACTAGCCACCCCTCTCGCAAAAGAAATCAGCAGCCATCCCCCTTTAGAATAGGTGTACTGCCTCCAAGCAGGGATAGGGTATGTGAGCATGTTAAGAGGGAGAAAAGAAAATTCTTTATAAAGAGTAGGCATAAGGTCCAAAAACATGGCATGAAGCCTATACTATCTGAGTGAGAGCCACCAAAATTACCTAAGTACTTAGGTTAGTATCACGTGAGTCGAGGACAGTGACACCTCCTATCACAGGTAAAACAGGCTCCCCTGGCACTAAGGGCACCAATGCATTAACCTGCCATATTCTTCGCATATGCACAACATTCTGTTCGCATTCATTTTACACGCATTTCGACCAAGGGCATGTCAGCTGCCTTATGAGTTGTATCAGCACTTAGTTAGGGCACATTTTCATTTTTGTACGCATTTTGACCAGGGGCATGTCGGCTGCCTTGATGGTCAGATAATATCCAGTTAAGGGATGTTAGTCCAACGCATTCACATTTGCATTTTTCAAGCATATTGCACGCATTTTCGACCAGGGGCATGTCAGCTACCTTCTTGGTCATGGCATGGCAAACATTTCAGGAAGGGGTCATGATAGTTACTTTTCTAAACAGAAAGCTTGTAATCAGGGGCATGCAAATCGTTTATGATAAAAAGATAAGAGTTTTGGACAAATAAGTAAATAGCATCAGAGACAGTAGTTTTTTAAGCAATACGATCATCATCTAGTCTCTGCACGGCCTCTTTGAGCTGCTAGCCCCTACAGAGTTGGTACCACTGGGCGGAATCTTGTTCAGGGGCCACGACTCCCGTATCTCTACTTCATACTCAGTTGTGCAGCCAGAGTCAGCAGTAAGAGCAAGAGTGGTAGACTTGACACCCTCACGCATCCTTCGAGCCAGCTCAGTGGTGGTGGCAGTAGAACCCGCAGCATATTTCTTGTAGCAATCAGGGCAGGGGCTTTGGCCAAAGGAGTCCTGGCGAAAGCCGAATTGACGGAGGACCCTGATCGGATGATACTCCACACCGCCAGAAAAGCCAGGCAGGACCACAAGCCTCATGTCTATGGTGTTGAAGAAGGCTATGAAGGTTCATGATGCTGGAGCTAGGATGCACCAAGTCACTGTGTCCGCTGTGAGATTCTGCAATTTGTCGCACAATTCTGGGACTCCTGGAAGCGTCCTCGAATGGTGGGTGCGGCTATAAGCTTCAAAATGCATGGCCGAGGACGCACGATCATCATTCCCATGTGGACAGCATACCACACCTGACAAAAAGGAGATCATGGTTGGCAAGCCCGGCAAAAATAATTTGAAATGCAAGAAGGGTTTTACCTGCACCAGAGCGCCACATCCATAGAAGTGGCGGGAGCGCTTCAGGGCCCGGTCTAGAACGACATAGGTCTCAGCAAGGATAATGGGGGCCAGATCAATTTGGTGCACAGTGACTGCCCAGGCAATCTTAGCCACCTCAATAGCCACAGTTGTCCGGTCATGGCTGAAAACCAACTCCCCAAGGAAGCGCAAAACGAAGCAGTGGAGCCACAGAGGATTGGAGGAGCGGGCGTTGATGATATTATCAAAGAAGTCCAAGCGAATCATGGGTGTGGGCCCATCATAGCAGATAATGCTCCTCTCGCAGTCTTCTAAGGAGTAGCCCGTAAAGCGGCTCACAACATGAATATAGCTGGCATGGCAGAAAAATACAGGTGGAGGCAGAAATTACGTCAAGCCACAGATACGCTTGACCTCCTCCAGGGTGATGGTCAGTTCCACCTGCCCAAAACAAAACACATGAAAAGAAGGCTTCCAGAAGCGGGCAACAGCGCATAGCAGATGCCAGTTGACCTCCACTTTGAAGATGCTGAGGAGAGAGGAGGATATGCCCCAGGTCTTCAGTTTTTCTCGATCCTCAGACGTCAAGGCGTCGATCCAGCCGTGCAGGGCCTCCGAGCAATACTTTGAGGTTTCCATGGTGGGATAGCCCTGCAGATGCACATAATTTCAAGAATTCAGTCATGAAGAAAAATCGACCATGATAGTTGTTAAAACAGAAAAATGCTGCCAAATATTGCATGCAAGAAATCAGATGCAAAAGCATGTGAAATGCTGTTCAAGGAAGACAGGATGCAAAGAAATCTGTCATAGCAAAGAGAAATCCGCAAGACAGAAATCAGCAGTAAATAATCTGGTGGCAATACAGAATCTGCCAAAGCACAGAAGCCACAACAAAATACAAAAATAATTGCAAATAGCCAAGTTTCTTCAAAATATGCATTCCCACATACATAAATCTAATATAGAGCATGATAGACAGATGCAAGAAACTAATTTGCCATGTAAAAAACAAAAAAATACATGTCATATTGTACATGTCAAGCAAAAACCAGCAGAAAACAGAAACAATAGCATGATCCAACATATGCATTCAAGGGGATTTTCTATGAAGAACAAAGAAAACAGTTTGCAGCAATGAAAAGGAAGGTAATATACGTACCATGATCGCGTAATATATGCCCAGGCTCGGAGAAGGCTGCAAGCTTGAAGGATAAGAAGTTTTTTGCGTTTTTCTGCAGAGGAGGCGGCAGAATACCACGTAGAAAACAAGGATATATAAAGGATCAAAAGGGTTTCGTTTCTGGAAAGGAAACAAAAATTGCTGTTTTTAGAGGCACACCATACCAGCGCACCATATCGGCGCACCTTGTTGGCGCACCTGGCAGGCGCACCGTGGTGGCGCCTGTGGTTGAGGGAATTCCAGCAACACCTCCTTTGCAGTTTCAACCCCGCCAAATCGGCGCCATATTATTCGAACCTGCACAAAACAGCATACATCCCAGGCACACACAACCCCGAAGGGTACATGGCAGAACCAGCAAACATTTCTTTTATAGATTTGAAAAGGGTTTACAGTGAGCTAGTTCACAGAATTACAAGCAATCATGACTAACGGCTCTAATCGGAATCTCCATCATTTGTGGCTTTTTGGAAATACTCTGCCAACACTCGAGTGCTGTTTCTAGCAAGTCGACGAGACCGCTGGGCAGCCGTAGCAGCTCGGGAACGAGGAACGGAATCCCGGACCCTCTAGGTGACCTCAGTATCAGAGTAGTCCTCCTCAGACACCTCAATGGTGAATTCCCTGCTGGTGGCCACGTTCACATTCTGGGCTGGAAAGTCTTGCTGCACAGAAAATCAAGTTGGCGTTAGCTTCAGCAGTTATTTATAGAAATGAAAGCAGTAGAGAAAAAGACATACCCGAATGATGTTGCGCCAGCGCAGCTCCTACAAGACAACAGATATGTCAGGGCTTGTGTTTTAATAGCAGCAATAATATGAAGCACTTACCCACTTTCTACGGACGTCGGCATAGAAAGTGCCGAATTGCTCCTCGAAGCCCTGTGGTTTGACACATAACCAGGTTCAGACAAATCACATTGACATTAATGTAAAGCAGCAGCAGTAAGTTCATACCTTGGCCCAGTCAGATGCATACCTCATCCCGCGCTGGCTGTCCCGCACCGCTTCCTCAAAAAGATACGGCTTCCCCACATGCCGGTACCAAGCCAGGTAGTCGGTGTAGTTGACCTCCCGGAAGATGTGCCTATCCTGGGAAATGACAGCAGCAGCATGCTGACTTCTAGCCACCAAGCGGATCGTAGCAGGACGGTCCATGTCAGTAGGAGGCGGGGCAGGAATGTAGAATTCAGCGGTGAACTGATGTCGCACACGCCTAGGGAGGTAATAAACAGATTTCTTCTTGCAGTAAAACCTTACCTGCTTGTCCCTGAGAATGCGGCCAGAGTTCAAGGGAGTCCAGTTATAGCCGTCATAGCGAGCAAAAGGGCGCAGGTGAACCTATTGATGAAAGCAGGAAATTAACAGAGAATGCAGTACAAGCATACAAAAAGAAAGTAAATGCGGTGAAGCTTACATCCTCCAGCTCTACCAGGTCTAGCAGATACCGGTAGGACTCATAACTATACACCCCCACAGTAGCCCGGTGGTCAGGCTCGACCCACTAGTGGGGAAGGGGCAGGAGCTCGTCTCGTAGGCGACCAAAGGCTTGTCCTCTGGTGACATGCTCCATGATCCAGTACTGCGGAAGCAAGCAGGAGTCAGAATCAAACAGAGAAAGAAAGGCAGTTTTTGCAAAGAAAATAAATACTCACAGTCAACAAGGGATACAGTCCCACATAAGAGCGACGCCCCAGCTTGACCACATTGTCCAGCCCGTTAATCAACCAGGCATAACTGGCACCAGCCTAGTCGTAGTGATCTAGGTTGGACAGATATGGGATCCAGTCAGCATGAATGCGATAGGATGAAGAATCGCAGAACATCATGGCGAACAGCTCCAGCAGGAAGTGCCTCAGTACGAAGTCAACCTCCTCGCTCCCGAGCTCAGGGTTGGGCCAGAACTTGTCCCATTCCCTTAACCAGCCAATAGTAAGCATGTGTTTCCCCCTCGGAGGCCTAGGAGGAATGCGACCCAAGACTGTCACCGCCATGTGAAAGCCATGGGTAGTCTCGCCGATAATCGACTCATCACCAAATGGGAGACCCGTCAGGAGTGCCCATTGATCCGGCAGGACGGTCAGTTCGTCGAAAGGAAAGTGGAAGGTATGCGTCTCAAACCTCCATCTCTCCACCAAAGCTCAAAAGAAGTTGTAATGTCCATGGATGATGGGGATGCGCAGTAAGCCCCCAAATGGCGACCGGTGGTAGAGGTAATCCTACAGAAAACCTGGCAGACGATGAAAATGATCTAGCATCGAGCCCCAATGGCACCACATGATCCGGTTCGCATCTCCCTCCTGAAATACAGAAGGCCAAAGATCAATAAAGAGCAGGTTATGTCAAAGCAAGATGTAGCCCAGGGGCAGAAATTTACCCCAAAATCAGGACTATCACTGATGTGGTGGTCACTCAAGAGTCGACCCTCGAAGTTGCCAAATTCCTGTAAACAGGTTTATCAAATTAAACATTTGGTGGGCATACATTTTTATCAGTTTCGAGCTTACCTCCAAAGGAATAGTAGGAGTCGAGCTGCGAGAAGCTCGAGATCTCGAGGAGCTGCCTCGTCGACTGGAACGGGAGCTAGAAGGTGCATCCCGAGAGGACCGTGAAGTCCCCGCCTCAGAAGTCGTATCATTCTGCAGGAAACCAGATTAAAAAGCAAATGGCAGACAGACCGAGTGCAGAAAATATCTAAGACAAAATGGCATTTCTATGTAGTCACTATGGCAAACATCGGGCATGTTCATGAAAGCAACAGCATAATCATTAAGTAATTATCAAAGTTTTGACAAAGCAACAATAAATCAAGGAGTCAAAAATGCAAATCATAGGCATGGCGGTAAGCCTCACGGACGTTCACCAGCCCCCACCACCGGAGACGTCCCCTTGCAGCAGCCACGTTGCTGGAGCACCGTCGGCAGCCATCGGCCGTCACCTCCAGCCGCACCAACCTCACGGCCAGCACTCGCACGCCGCCGGAGCACTGACCTTTAGCCGCATTCTGCCCGAGCCCGCCGCTGCAGTCCGCACGGACTGAACCAACCCAGCCGCTCCGAGCTCGCCGGAACCCATCCACCAATCACAGTAAAAAAGGAAAAAGGCAAGCATAGGGGATCGGGTTTACCTCCGCCGGCGAGCCCTCATCCAGCCATGCCCGGAGGGTCTGGTCCATTCCGCCAGATCCACGCCGCACAGCCTCCGCGCACAACCCCACGCGCAGTCCCGCTGCACCCCCGCGCCTGCCGCTGCATCCTCCGCGCACAACCCTGCACGCAGTCGCGTCGCACAGCCACCTGCCGCTGCAACCTTGCCAGCAACCTCCACGCACAGCCTCCGCGCGTAGAGCACAATCGCTGCCTGCCCCGCACAACCGCTGCCGCCTGCACCACCACGTTCCCATACAGCCACTGCAACCCCGAGCACAGCAATCCGCCGCACCCTCTCCGCGCACCGCTGTCGAGAGAGAAGAGAAGAGGTGGGGAGGAGACGGAAATGGTTTTGGGAAAGAGGAGATTTGGGTTTTTCGTATCAAGAAGAAAGAAGAAAGGGAAGAAGATGCAAGGGCACGTTCCTCAAGGAGAAGTTTTGTTTAAAACTTATAAAATCAGGCAATGCATCCAATGTTTCAGTTGCAAAGCCAAGCAGCATGCCAAATGCAAAGTTGCACATCATCCAGCAGCAAACAAAGTGCAGAATACAGTTATGGCAGTTATCCAGCGGGGCCCGCATGAATAATTTAATATTTCAAGATCCAAAGTGCAAATTGCTGCAAAAATTGTATTTCAACCCCCAGAGCATCACAAATTGTATTTCAAGAACAAAATAGGCTACATCAATCACATTGTATGCAAATTGCACCTAGTGGAGAAATTTGCCGAAAACCCCCTGTATTATGCAAATTTACGATTTAGTCCACAAAGGTCGTGAGAGACCCACATGAAGCAGGCAGATGCCACAAATCATCAAGCCTTGCAGCGCAACAGTAATTCAGCAGTTAAATAATTGCAGCAAGTGGAAATTTGCAGTAAAGCCCCAGCCTTTGGAGAAATGCAAATAAGCCCTCTTATGCCGTATCAGGCCAGAGTTTCCAGCATATTTCTGTCAGAGAGAGATCAAGCATACATCTCAGCATGAATGTCAACTCCAGCATTGCAGTGCTAGCAGCCAATATCCTCTCTTTTCCTTCATGGGGGATAATCCATGGATCATCGATTTGCTTTTTCTGGTTCTCTTTCTGACCGGAAGAGACCCATCTAGCGTGTTCTTGGATCTCCACGGGTGTGGAATCCTGCTTTGACTTTGACCAGGCGGTCAACGTCGCTTTGCCCCTTGAATCTCCGCGGGCGCGGAATCCTGCTTTAACTTTGACCGAGCGGTCAACGTCGCTTTGCCCCTTAGATTTCCGCAGGCGCGGAATCATGCTTTGACTTTGACCGGGTGGTCAATGTCGCTTTGCCCCTTGGATTTCCGCGGGCGCGGAATCCTACTTTGACTTTAACTGGGCAGTCAACGTTGCTTTGCCCCTTGGATTTCCACGGGCGCGGAATCCTACTTTGACTTTAACCGGGCAGTCAATGTCGCTTTGCCCCTTGGATTTCCGCGGGCGCGGAATCCTACTTTGACTTTGACCGGGCGGTAAATATCGCTATGCCCCTTGGATTTCCGTGGGCGCGGAATCCTGCTTTGACTTTGACCAAGCGGTCAGTGTCGCTTTGCCCCTTGGATTTCTATGGGAGCGTAATCCTGCTCTGACATTGATCGGGCGGTCAACGTCGCTTTGCCCCTTGGATTTCCTCAGGCGCGGAATCCTACTTTGACTTTGACCGGGCGGTCAACGTCGCTTTGCCCCTTGGATTTCCACGGGCGTGGAATCCTACTCTGACAATGACTGGGCGATCAACGTCGCTTTGCCCCTTGGATTTCCGCGGGCACGGAATTCTACTTTGACTTTGACCAGGCAGTCAATGTCGCTTTGCCCCTTGGATTTCCACGGGCGCGGAATCCTGCTTTGACTTTGACCCGGCGGTCAGCGTCGCTTTGCCCCTTGGATTTCCACGTGCGCGGAATCCTGCTCCGACATTGACCAGGCGGTCAATGTCGCTTTGCCCCTTCGATTTCCACGGGCAAGGAATCCTGCTTTGACTTTGACCGGGCGGTCAACGTTGCTTTGCCCCTTGGATTTCCGTGGGCGCGGAATCCTGCTCTGACTTTGACCGGGCGGTCAACGTTGCTTTGCCCCTAAGATTTTCGTGGGCGAGGAATCCTACTTTGACTTTGACCAGGCGGTCATTGTCGCTTTGCCCCTTGGATTTCCACAAGCGCAGAATCCTGCTTTGACTTTGACCGAGCGTTCATTGTCGTTTTGCCTTGGATCTCCGCGGGCGCGGAATCCTGCTTTGACTTTGATAGGGCGGTCAATGTCGTGTGCCCCCTTTCTTTTTGACTTTCACGGGCGTAGAGTCCAGCTTGTCGACTTTGACCGGGCGGTCAAGGTCCTTGCTTTCTTGGATTTCCTTGGGAAGGAAATCCCGTGGCACGTCCCGTTGACTTTATAGTCAGGGCAGCCCCTTTCGGATTTTCTTGGGCAAAAAATCCCGTGGCTTGACCTATTGACTTGAGTGTCAAGGTCTTAGCCCCCTTT
>JAMKQA010028161.1:0-10535 GCA_024699735.1 Posidonia australis
CGATAAGTGTGAAACTTATCATTGTTCCTTCTTGCTCGATAAGTACGAAACTTATCATTGTTCCTTTTGCTCGATAAGTGCGAAACTTATCATTGTTCCTTCTTGCTCGATAAGTGCGAAACTTATCATTGTTCCTTCTGGTCGATAAGTCCAATACTTATCAATGTTCCTTCCGGTCGATAAGTCCGAAACTTATAATTGTTCCTTCTGGTCGATAAGTCCGAAACTTATCATTGTTCCTTCAGGTCGATTAGTCCGAAACTTAACATTGTTCCTTCTGCTCGATAAGTGCGAAAAATATCATTGTTCCTTCTGGTGGATAAGTCCGAAACTTATCATTGTTCCTTCAGGTCGATAAGTCCGAAACTTATCATTGTTCCTTCTGGTCGATATGTCTGAAACTTATCATTGTTTCCTTCTGCTCGATAAGTGCGAAACTTATCATTGTTTCCTTCTGCTTGATATGTGCGAAACTTATCATTGTTTCCTTCTGCCCGATAAGTGCGAAACTTATCATTGTCTCCTTCTGCTCGATAAGTGCGAAACTTATCATTGTTCCTGTAACGCTCCGAGCCCTGCACGCTACCAAACAATAGCATCACTAGCCTAATTACACTAATTACAGAATAAAAAGAGACTGTAACCGAGGCTCACCTCTAGGATCTCGATGCGCGGCTAGAAACTCCGATTCCTGCACCGGAAACTGGCTGCACGCAGTCTGCACCTGAAACACACACAACACGCGTGAGTGACATCTAAGTCATCCAGTACGTGCCCCCAAAAACACCCAACTACAAGCAAGCACAGTAAAACCAAAGAAAACTTATTAAAGCAAAGCTTGGTTTTCATCTTTGAAAGTCACTTTTTCATTAAACCTCACTTGGGATTCATTCCCAAAAATCAAATCCTTTCCTTTACAAAATCACCACTTGGGACCTCAATCCCAAACCTCACGAGAGTGTTTCCATCTGCAGTTTTCTCTATGGGATTCAACCCGTATTTGCCACGTACTGCATAGTACACCATGCACTTGCGGTTATTAAAATAAGACATCAAGTTTTTAACACCGTTGCCAGGGATTAGTATTTCATAGCATCGATTTATTGTCAGTTATTCCTTTCTTTTTGTTTGTTTAAAAAAAACCATCTACTTCATTTTAGTTTTCTTTCTTTTTCAAAGACATTTTGTTGGATATCTAAAAGAGAAAAACACAAAAAAATTTCAAGATCAAAGAAAGAAGAGGCACCTCCCAAGCGTCAATTTGCATTTTCAGCACCTCTTGGGCACCTTGGTCAGGAAGTTTTTTCCAGATTTTAAATTCTAATATTTTTAGATTTTTCCAAAATCCTAATCTAGGGTTTATATTTTGCTTCAATTTTTGTTTTTTATCACTAATTTAAAAGTCGAGCACAAACTTGAACCCAATAAAAATCTTCCATGATAAGATAGAAAGCTGTTCTTTAGGGCATACATCATATAGTGTGCATTATTTTTGAATTTTGTCAATTTATTTTGGAAGATTGCTAGAGGAAAAGGTACTGTTCTCCTACTCAATTCCTAGTATTTTAGAGCATATAGTTAGTAGGAAGAACAACTTGTTTGAGCATAATTGTTTGTTACATATAATTTCAAAGTACCTAAGGGCAACACCTATAGCACAAGCTAAGGTGGAGATTTCATCACCCTTCCTTAGCCCACAAACAACAAGAAAAAGCATAAAGCATTGACCTAAGCCTCAATTAAAATCAAGTAGACATTGGCTCTAGGATTCGAGCTCAATAAGACAAAGAAGCCGGAGGGTGAATCAAATCTAAAGTTCTTTTCCTACTTGGTGTCTAGAAAAGTGGTTCACAAGGTTAAGCCTTAAAAGGAAAGTGGTTATTTAATTAGGACCGTTGCTTAAGCATGGGGAGCCTCCCACTTTCCGCCACTGATCTGGCCAATTAGGGCAAAGAATTTTAGTTTGAGAATCTCAAAGGTTAACTTAACAGTTAGGAGCTGTCTAGATTTAGGTCAATCATAGACTTCGGAATTGTATAGCTTGTTGAATAGATTTGGCATCTCCCTCCTCTATCTTTCCTCTTCTCATTTGGTTGTGTTTCTTATCTTCTCATCTTTTCATATTTTCTATTTTCATTTTTCAAAAAAAAAAGAAAGGAAAAAAAGAGTTTCACTTGTGCATGCATGTGTGGATTCGTGATTCAACACATTGTCTGACCTGTGTTGAACCCGAAGATTTTAAAATGGCCGACGAAATCCACAACCCACTTCTAGCTTTAGAAGCCAGATGTTATCCAATAAGAACTGCACAACCATCTTGCATTAGACTCCCACAGACCAATGACAATAATTTTGAACTCAAATCCAATTATATTAGTCAGTTGCTTAGGTTCATGGGTCTAGAATCTAAAGATGCCTACTAGTTCATCAATGAGTTTGAGGAGGTGTGTAGCTTGATGAAGTTGCAGTAGTTGTCTGATGACGCAGTTTGGTTAAGATTCATTCGTTTTGCATTAAAAGACAATGCTAAGAAATGACTATATAGTCTACCCACTAATTCAATCACCACTTGGGCCCAATTTTGCACGATATTCCTTAAGAAATACTATCCTATCCATAAGACCATCAAATTCAGAAATGAAATTAATTCATCTAAACAAAAGATTGGTGAGTCTTTCTGGAAGTATTTTGATAAATTTAAGGATCTCTTAGCCCAGTGTCCACACCATGGAATAGAGAAGTGGAGACTATGCCAAATCATTTATGAGGGATTAGATATTTCGACTTGGACCATGCTTGAGTCTATGTGTCAAGGAACATTTATAAAGAAGAATGAAGATGAAGCATGGAAATTCCTGGGAGAACTGGCTGAGAAAACGATGCAGTGGGAGAGCACAAATGACCAAATAATTGATAAACCCACACCCTCTAAAAGTGGTATACATTCCATAGAGTCTTCTATAGCCACTGAAGTCAAATTCAACACATTAGCTCGTAGGTTAGAGGCTCTAGAAATGAAGGAGAAAGCCCAAGTGAACCAAGTGTCTGACTAAGTTCTTTGGTGTAAAGGTTGTTACATGATGGGTCATGAGATAGAAGAGTGTCATTCTGTGGGTGGTCAACCCAATTTTGGATCTGAACAACTAAATGCAACCTTTGTCAGGCCTCGAAATGACCCCTATGCCCCAACTTATAATCCAGGATAGAGGAATCATCCTAATTCTCTTGGAACCAACAACTACATCAAGGAAACAATAATTTTGCTTTCTCCCAAGGCCAACAACAACACTCACATCAATTCAGGCCCAATCAACTTGTCTAGCAACACTTTAATGTTGGATCTCAACCTAATCCACCTCCAAGATTTAATGAGAATGAGAGAAGATTGAGCACTCTGGGAAAAGGCGTGGAGGCCCTTCTCAAACAAACACCAACATAGCTACAATACACAAGCCATATCTCGAATTGAGATGCAATTTAGTCAACTAGCCACGTTGGTAGGAGGAAGAGAGAAAGGAACCTTCCCTAGTCAACCAGTACCAAATCCTAGAGGTCAAACTCAAAATCAAAATCAAGGGCAGGTTCATGTACTTCAAGATGACCAGGTCAACCAAGTTAATGCCATTGTTTCATTAAGATCTGGAAAACAGGTAGACAACCATGTTGTCGTGCCCGACCATGCTGTTAGGACTCACCTTTTGACTCAACAAAACCAGTCCCATCCCATTCAAGCCAGTTTGAGGAGCCTAAAAGTTCTGAAAGGCCCAACAAACATGTTGGGCCTTGTTCTGAATCATCTATTGAGCCGATACAGAAGCCCATTGCCCCATGTCCAAATAGGCTCAAAAACAAAAATGAATCTGCTCAAATGCAAAAGATACTTGAGGTGTTCAGGCAGGTTAAGGTAAATATTCCTCTCTTAGATGCAATCCAACGGGTCCCTACATATGCCAAATACATTAAGGACATGTGCACTCGAAAGAGAACCACTAGTGTGCCTAAGAAAGCTTTTCTAATAGCTAATGTCTATTCCATTTTAACGAATCAGTTACCTATGAAACATAAAGACCTTGGAAGTCTTACGATTTCATGCACCATAGGCAACACAAAAATCGATAAGGCTTTGCTAGATCTTGGAGCTAGTGTCAATCTGTTGCCATACTCGGTATATGAGCAATTAGGGCTGGGCGAGTTGAAGTCAACTAGGGTAACATTACAATTAGCTGATAGGTCAATTAAGATGCTCAAATGGATGATTGAAGATGTTTTGATTAAGGTTGGTGACTTTGTATATCCTGTAGATTTCATTATCTTGGAAACCCAACCCTTAACTAACCTTAAGGGCCAAATCCCAGTTATCCTAGGTCGACCTTTCTTAGCTACAACTAATGCGCTAATCAATTATCGAAATGGGTTGATGAGGCTAAATTATGGAGATCTGACTGTCACACTTAATATTTTCAATTTAGATAAGCAGTCAACCAATGAACCAAATGAGACATTCGAGGTCAATATGATTGAAGATCTTTCAGAAGAAGTAGATTTGATAGAGGAGGATATTGATTTTGATTTAGGTTATTTTGACCGGAGTTTTGAAGAAATTTTCAAAGAAGAATTGCTGTTGGTAGGGGAAGCAAATGAATTGACCCAATATAGGACCAATAGTAGATATAATCATTCTCTAGAGCCTGTCTCATTTGAGCCTAGACCAATTCCCAAGTCATCTATTCAGGAGCCACCTACACTAGAGCTTAAACCAAAGCCTGAGCATCTCAAGTATGTGTTTCTAGGACAAGATCGGACCCTTCCTGTAATCATTGCAACCAATTTAACTCAAGATCAAGAAAAGGCGTTGTTAATCGTCCTTAATGAGAATAGGGAAGCAATAGGATGGACCATGGCTGACATCAAGGGGATTAGTCTAACAATTGTACAACATCGGATCCACTTGATAGAGTATGCCCATCCAGCTAGAGATTCACAAAGGTGGTTAAACCCTGTAATGAAGGAAGTGGTCAGAAAAGACATACTAAAGTGTCTTGATAATGGGATCATCTATCCCATTTCTGATAGCTCATGGGTAAGTCCTGTCCAAGTAGTTCCCAAAAAATCAGGAATTACTGTGATTCAAAACGATGAAAATGAGCTTGTCCCTAATGTCGTTAACTGTTTGGATGTGAGTGGAGACAAGCTCATTTTCATCGGATCATTATCTACACTGACCATGCAACATTGAAACACCTTTTAGGAAAGAAGGATGCAAAAGCTCGATTGATTAGGTGGATCCTTCTTCTTCTTCAGGAATTTGATCTTGAGATTAGGGACAAGAAAGGTTGTGAAAATGTGGTAGCTGATCATCTATCCTGTTTGAATCTTGAACCATCCATAGACCTTCCTAATAATGATAGCTTCCTGGATAAGCTGCTATTGGCAGTCCATTCAGAACCATGGTTTGTAGATATAGTCAATTCTTGGTAACTGGTGTCACTCCCATTGATTGGTCCAAACAGGATAAGCATAAGTTCATGTCCTAAGTAAAATTCTTTTACTGGGACAATTCCTATCTATTTAAGTATTGTCCCGACCAAATTGTTAGGAGATGTATACCAGATCTCGAGGTTCGGAGTGTTCTGTCATTCCGCCATGATCAGGCTTGTGGAGGCCCAAGAAGACAGCTAAAGTGCTTCAATGTGGTTTTTACTGGCCCACTTTGTTTAAGGATGCATATGAATATTGTAAGAGTTGTAATAGGTGTCAGCAATTAGGAAAACTCACTAGAAGAAATATGATGCCATTACAATCCATTTTGGAAGTGGAGATCTTTGATGTGTGGGGGATTGATTTTATGGGCCCATTTCCCAATTCTCATGGCTATTTGTATATTTTAGTGGCGGTTTATTATGTGTCCCAGTGGATAGAGGCTATACCATGTAAATCCAATGACAACAAGGTCGTTATTGAATTTTTAAATTCACACATCTTTTCTAGGTTTGGTATGCCACAAGCCATCATTAGTGATAGGGGCACACATTTTTGCGACCGATCATTTGAGGCTTTGATGAGAAAATATTCTATCACCCACAAGCTTGCCACTCCATATGATCCTCAAACAAGTGGCCAAGTGGAGGTATCAAATAGGCAAATCAAGCAAATTTTGGAGAAAATTGTGAAACCAAACAGAAAAGATTAGTCTAAGAGACTAAATGATGAATCATGGGCCCATCAGACTACATGTAAGACCAACTTAGGAATGTCTCCATATCGGCTTATATTTGGAAAAGCATGCTACTTGCCAGTAGAATTAGAACATCGAGCATTATGGGCCATCAAGCAATTGAGTCTAGATTTAGCCACTACTAAAGTCAAGAGGAAATGGCAATTGAATGAGTTAAAAGAATTGAGAAATGAAGCATATGACAATGCTAAAATTTACAAGGAGAAAACCAAGATTTTTCATGATAAAAGAATTCTAAGGAAATTATTTTTACCAGGTCAAAAGGTTCTCCTTTACAATTCTAGGCTTCACCTATTTCCAGGGAAATTAAGGTCTAGATGGATAGGACCTTATGTGGTGAAAGTGGTCTACTCCCATGAAGCTGTGGAAGTTGAGTATCTAAAGAACGGTGAAAATTTTAAAGTCAACAGTCAACATTTAAAACCGTTCTTGGAATTACCCACTGAAAAGGAAGGTGAGGGCATGGTTCTTCATGACCCTCAATATCTTGGGTAAGTTGGGAAACATTTGTGTAAATATGTACATAATTGAGTCTTGTATGTCAATGTATAGTTTTGGTTTATTTCAACCTCTTGAGTCAAAATAAAAGAGAGAGAGAGAGAGAGAGAGAGAGAGAGAAAAGTGTTAGTGTCAATATGAATAAGTGCAGGGTGATAATGCAATTTTCCACTCACTAAATAAAAACCCGTCAACCCCCTTTCTAGCCCTGAAATCCTATTTTTTTTCTCTTCTTCACTGAGTCACCCAAACCCTCTCGCGAAGACCCTCATCGTTGGATAGGAGTCGCCGCTCACCGGACGCCACCCAAGCGCTAGAAGGCTAACCGAACGCCTCCTAGGCGCCCGATCTTTCCCCCTATAACATCCATAAAATTTATTTTGTAATTATTTATATTTTAATGAATTTATTCCTGGATGGGTGCTACTGTTCCGAGGCCCGTTGTGTGGTTTTGTGCTTTTAGGCTTGGGCCTCGTGGTTTGGCACTATGCATTATGGCACTGTACGTGTGGGGCCTGGGTGTGGGGTCCATGTGGGATCTGCGTCGTGGGCTGGTTGCTGTGGCTGGTGGTTGAGCGGAGTGGTCGGTGTGCTCGTGTGAGGTGCCGGTGGCTGAGACGTGTAGGTGAGCATACTCCCAGCTACTGCATGCGTAGGCTTTATAAGCCGCCCGCACCGCACTCCCCCGTCACTCGTCGTCGTCTTCTCCTTCTTTCTTCTTCTTTTCTCCTCCTCCTTCGGCTTGCATCTCTTCTTCCCCACCTTCCCTTCCTCCCCACTCCTCTTTCTCCACCCCCTTCTCCTTCTACCTGTCCTCCCCCTATTTTCCCCTGTTACGTGCCGACAGAGAGAGAGAGAGAGAGAATGGGAGAGAAGCTGATGCATTGTGGTGGCTCGTGGCGGCCTCGAAAGCTAGGGAGTGACGTCCTTGAGGTCATGGAGTGGCAGTGGACATGCAGGGTCGCCGTAATTCGCCAGAGTCGGCTGGAGATCGTCAAAGCTCGTTTTAGGTACGTATCCCCAATTTAATGCATAGAAATCATGTAAAATGGTAGAAATGCTTAGGATGCATGTAATCTAGGCTAAATTTAATGTTTTAGAATTAATTGTGGTTTTTATGGGCATTTATGCCGATGGTTGAGTTTTGGATCGTTTTGACCCTTATGCATTTGTGATTTTATATCTTGATGCATGGTGAATGGATTTTGGTTTTGTTTGTGAGGATTCTGAGTAGACTCGAGGGTCTACATCTTACGTTTTATGCAAGATTTTTGGTGTTTGTTTAGTAGGTCCGATCGGAGGTCCCAGTTGGGACGATTTTGGACTGTAGGGTTTGGACCGTTTTCTGTTTTTCGCAGAATTCGAAATACCAAACTATTTCGATATGCCGTTTCTCTGTCAGATTAGGTTCTCTTGTCGAAATTCGTTCATCCGATTTGGATGGTCATCCGAATAAGGAGATTTCGATCGAACGAACCATTTTTGTATACTGAATTTGGCTTGAGTGTTGACCTGATTCGGTCGATCGATCTAGATCAGCCTACTGAACCAAGGATTTTCAACATACCAAACTTGTTTTTCGGCATGTCGAATCAGGGCCCAAATAAGTTTATAAAATCTGATTTTCGACGGTTTTTTAGATTGGTTTGTTTTGTCCCAGTGAGAGGAATTGTGGGCCGTCAGTGGTGGTCTCCTGAGACCCCTGATGCGTCGTTTTGCTGAGGTTTTGGAAGAGTTTTCAAAGATATGAAAATTATTTTGGAAAATGGATTTCAAAGAAATAGTTGGCCTGTTTTGGAAAATATTTTCCTAGTTTTCTATGTGCGAGCCGAGACAATGTGGGATCGTGTTGTTGGGACCAGGGAATGTGACGACATTCTCAAGTGGTCGGGCGCAACTCCCTGGTTGAGGTCGGCAGACTGAGATACCTAAGGCTGAGGGCATCGGGTCCTGGAGGTATGAGACTCTTTGACTGTCGTCACAAGGCTAGGGTTGAGGTGTCTTGTAGCATGACAAGGAGGTATGAGCACTAAGGCTCAGGTGTCATCAGGTGTGGAGGTATGACACTCCCTCCTAAGCACCTTGTGTGGAGGACGCCGTGAGGAGGCGGACCTTGTGGTGGCAAGTGCGGGTGGGACACGTGCCCGTAGCTGGTAGCGTCCTGAGAGACAGGACAACCTTCCCAAGGAGGGGTTGGCTTTGTGAGGGTTCTTCAGAAAGGGAGAATCGTGGGACGGTGGTTGACTCTTGCACAGGATGGCACATCGTGGCAACGCAAAACGTCGTGGTCGCTCCTCGGTGGACTGCTTGTGGCCAGAGTTAGGTTGCCTAGCGCTAGGCTTTCCGACTCACTATGTGTAGTTTTGGCCATTGAGGGCCTTTGCTTGTGGTTTTGGGCTAGTAGAGTCCCGGTTGTGGTTTTGGCTGGTGTAGGCCTGGTTTGTGAGGTTTTGAGAAAATGGTTTGCGAAATGAATTTAAAAGGAAAATTGATTGTAGTTTTGTTTTCCGTGGTTTTTCTTAGGGTGTGTACTGGGAGACTTCTATCACTCTTGCGTTTTTCCTCGTGTTTTTGGTTTGCAGGTGCAGACATGCAAAAGCTTAGCGTAGTGCATATAGTCTGGAGTCTCCTAGTCGCACACACAGATTCCTGGTTGTTTAATATCTTCTGTTTAGCTTAAATTTTCCTGTAGTTTAAATTGTTTTAAATTATCGTAGAAAATGTAGGGCATTACACCCCCCTCTGAGAAATCTTGCGATGATATTCCATGCCTTGAGCTCTCCAATCAGCCACAATCGTCGATCGGCCACCATGTGGTTTTGCTACTCACTCAAACCAGTCAAGGTACTCGTCATAGTCAATTGAGTGGAAGACGTACTGAGTCCTCTCAGCAAGCATGACAGTAGTGGTCGACTATGCCATCACACGAGCGAAAGCCTGGGACTCCATGTGTGACATCTGGGCTTGATTATCCATTTTTAATTGTAAACCATGTAATTAAATGTAATATTGTATAAATGATTTATTAATGGATAATCTGTTGTTTCTTGGATGTGTGAGCTTGTGGTTGGCTTTCTGTGCACCTGCTTTTGATTTGGTACCAATGTGGTGTCCAATTTGAGGATACAGAGTCGCCTCAGTTTGCGTGCTCATTCCTTCCTCTTTTCTTTCTTTCATTTTCTCCTTCTCTCACTCGTGAGCTCACCTCACCCCGTCTTCTTCCTCCACCAGCCCATGCCACCAACGACACTGGCCCGTTGTAACACCCTAGTGCTACACAATAGTACAAGAACTACCCAAGAGTAGCTAAAAGAATCTAAATGATAGAATAAAATAAATAAAGCTAATCACCCAGACCTGTGTGCGGCAAACGTGACTCGAAAAGATGCACCAGACTAGACTGCTCCTACACTTGAGCACCTGAAACAAAGGGGACAAGGAAAACACACGTGAGTGACAGGAATGTCACCCAGTACACACCCCAAAAACAGTGCTAAAACCCACGAAAAACATTGCCAGAAAACTATAATTTCCAAAACCACATATTCAATTAGAAAAACTTGGAAAACAATGGCATTTCAAACTTTCTTTTCTTTTCTTTCAAAACCTCATGCTCGTTCATAAACCTTTATATTCAACACAGGAGAATTAAATCATTTCATCTAGTCTCCTAGCCCAAAACATCATTTAAAACCATTAGCACAACTTATCACAAATCCAGGCTAGGAACTAGTTCACACACAAATCCACACTTTCCATTCCAAACTGGTCGCATCACCCTGGCCACAGGCGATCGACCTGG
>JAMKQA010028163.1:0-12386 GCA_024699735.1 Posidonia australis
TGCAGTGCAAAGTCACATATGAATGCATTCTAGTAAATCATGCCATGTAAAATCCTTTACAAAACTTGAAAAATATGCTTTGAAAGTGAAAGAAATGCTAGTGTAATGACTTGTGGACCTTGTGCTCACGGGCTAGTAGCCTCACACAAGATCCCACCCTATTTATGCCAAAATGTATGCAAGAAGGTTCAACTAAGTCTCCGGATCATGGACTGATGCACAAGGTTCTCCACATTGGAGTGAAGGCAACCAGCCTACCTGATTTTAGCCATGGACTGATCATTCACAGGGAGAAAAACAACTAGAAAACAATCTTGTTTAGAGTTGCAAACATGCATGCAAAACCATGGAATATCAGAGAACCAACAGCAATAGGATCGGACGCAAAGTCATCGGAAAACCATGCAAACAAGGATGCAAAAGTGAGTGTTTTGCTCTCTGATCAGTCTAGTGCGCCTGAATGGTGCGCTAGAGTGGTACGCCGGGTTGGTGCGCTACTCTGGTGCTCCAGAATGGCACTCCCCAGAATGGTTGAATCAGACTACAGTCTGATCCAGAATCTGGTCCAGATTCAGAGATGAATGACTATTCTTTAACCCAAATCAGTTTATGCAGAGGATGAAGACAAAAACATGATATCACCCTATCAAATGTATGTCTTTCTATTTTGATTCCAAATCATGTTAAATCATGGGTTTATGGGCTACATATGCTTGCATGGGATTCTAAAAGATAGGAAATGGGAAAACTATCTGAACAAAACATATGCATGATGGATATATAAAGAACATATCTTCTGCATCTTTCCTAGCATACATGTACATGAACTAGGATTTCTCATGTACGAAAATAGGAAAAAGAAAAGCGACTCATGAGAACTACAAGGTGCAGATCTTTATCATGCAGATTTATATGTTGAATATCTTGCACAGGAAACAAGCAATCTCATCATAAAACTCTTATGTAGACAGTAATCAAAATCAGGTTATATGTGAATGCATGGCATGTTTTAGCTTGGTGCAAGAGTTGAAATTAAAGAAGAAGGAAAAAAGAAGACCTACCTCCCAAGATGTTCCTTCTTGAAATATCAAAGATAGAGGGATCCCTGTTGCTTTGGAAGGGCCGAGGATGCTTTGGAATGCAAGGGAATACTCTAGAAAACAAGAATAGGCTGTTGGAGAGAGATATGGCTTGCCCAAGATGCTTGCACAGATCAGGATTGCTGAAATCAAGGTTTCTAACCTCTTCTAATGGTTGCCTATAGGGGTCCTTATATAGGATTTCCTAAAGGTAACTCCTAGAAGATGCAAGGAGCCTTGTAAAAGAAGAGCCTGGGAAGATTCCAAGGCACATTCGTTGGTGGAGGTAACAACCATGGGAGGTGGAAAGCCAGCTGCCAGCAGTCTGAGAAATGGCTGTGCGCCAGGTAGGTGTGCCAGGTAAGTGTGCCAGCCTAGTGCTCCAGCTAGGTGTGCCACTGTAGTGCTTCTGCTCGATGCTCCAAACAGGTGCTCCACATTGGTGCTCCAGCTAGGTGCTCTCCCCTACTTGTCTGGATTTTTAATTAGGCTGCGGGCCTGCTATAGGTGCTGGTCGGTTCAGCTAATGGGATTAGGTTTGACACATCCAAAGCAACATCTGGAAAGCTTATCTCTGAGTCACCTCAAAATCGAGGTGTCTACAGATGCCCCTCCCTGAGCGAGGTCGAGGGACGAAAGGAACCAAGACCGATGCTCAGGGTTGACAAGATACCCCCATTTTAGGGTTACTGAAGGATGGTGTTTGTTGTAGGTAGTAAGTCACTTATCCGGTGGATGCACCGAAAGTCATGACTTGTTGCCAAATGCAAATGCGAATACATGCGATTGCTGACCTATATGCTGGGGATGTAATGTCAATGCAAGATGCAAATGCGAGAGCCGATCTTGAAAGCCGATGCCAAGCGGATGCTAACATAAAACACTAGAGTGGGTGCTTGCAAGATGATGCGATGCTGATGCTAATGCTGAAAGAAATATGGCAAAAACAAAGAAATCCTGCGCACTGATTGGAATCAGTGGCAGGAAAATGATAAGTTGTCGGACTCATCAGTCGGATTATTGAGGTTATCAACCTAAGGAGGCGGGATATGACAAGTCAAACAAGTCTTGTCATCCCGATCGCCAGACAGTATGACGGTTGTCAACCGAGTAGTTGGAGATACCAGCCCAAGGGGAAGAGGGGCATGACAAACGTATCATTTGTCAGGCAAAAAGGCCCTGCCCACAAGGACCAAGGGCGAACAAAGAGATTTCGCGACCGCGAAAACTCGGAAGATAAAGGACCTTGACCGCCCGGCCAGAAGGTCAAACAACTTGATTTCGCGTTGGCGAAAACCAAGAGAAAGGACAAGGACCTTGACCGCCCGGCCAGAAGGTCAAACAACTTGATTTCGCGTTGGCGAAAACCAAGAGAAAGGACAAGGACCTTGACCGCCCGGTCAAAAGGTCAAGTAGCTGAATTTCCTGCCCGGGGAAATCTTAGAAAAGGGCTAAGACCTTGATCACCTGGTCAAATGGTCAAGCCGCAGGATTTCCTGCCCAAGGAAATCCGAGAAAAGGGCTAAGACCTTGACCACCTGGTCAAAAGGTCAAGCCGTTGGATTTCCAGCCCGGGGAAATCCGAGAGAAGAGCAAGGACCCTGACCACCTGGTCAAAAGGTCAAGCTCGGAAGGAGAACCTAAAAACCAAAACGATGATCACTGGATTGTCCCCTAGGAAGGAAACAACGAAGGTGCCCCGACGGGCAGAACTGTAATATGCTGACTGCTGATACTGCGGTGCAAAGATTGGTGCTTATGCTGAGATGTACGTTCAATGTCTTCTCAGCAGAATTTTCACCTAAAGCGGCACTGTTTGCAAAAGGTGAGGACGTACTTGCAAATGTCCTAAACCTGAGGGCTTCTTTGCAAATTTCCCAATCACGACTGCCTTCTGATTGCTAGATTCGAGATTCTGCTGTATCTGAACAAATGTCTGCTTTAAACAAAATTTCCTGCATTCTTTGTGGACTAATCTGTAAATTTGTGAAATGTAGGGGGGTTTTCTGTAAATTACCCCATCTAGTGCATTTTGTGGGCCATGTGCTGGCCTTTCTTGACACTGTGTTTTGCTTTGCAGGTTGTGAAGTATTAGGGGCTGAAATGTAATTTTCACAACCATTTGCATTTTGAACATTGACTTATTAAATTATTTATATGTGGATTCCACTGGATAACTATCATAACTGCCAAGGGGCATACTTTTCCCTGTTTGCTGGGAGTGCAATGGTGCTTGTGCTGCCTGGCTTTTCCTAAGGTTCTACTATTGATTTCATATCTCAAAGCAACATGTATACATATATTTTTCTTTCCCTTTAATATGTACGCCCCTTCATCTTCCTCCCCATTCTCTGCTTTTCTTCTCATACGAAACCCATCTCCTCTCCTTCTCTTTCTCTTCATGTCTCCTCCCATTCTCTTCACCCCCCTCAACTCCTTACGGCAGCGGCGCGTAGGAGGTGCACCGACGAGGTGCTCTCGGCTGGTGCGGGGATCGGGCGCGTCGGCACAGTGCAGCATGGTGCGACGGCGGCATGGATCGGACCCTACGGGATTGGTTGGATGGAGGGTCTCTGGCAGAGGTAATCTCGAAATCTTCCCCATCTGTTTTCTCCTTGCTCGGGCTTGCATTCCTGTTGGGTTTTTGGGTGATCGCCGACTAGAAGGGTTCCGGCGGGCAAGGGTCGATTCTGGCAATTCGTGGCTTGGGGCTCGGTGGTTGAAATCACCGGTGGAGTGCGGGTTGCAGGGGCAATGACCAACGGGCTGTGGTGATGGCGGGCTGCCTGTGAGATGGGTCGGCTGTGGTGAGGGATTGTGTGGCGGTGGGCTGGAATGATGGTGCAGGTTGCCGATGGTTTGCACCGGAGTAGCTCAGCGGGAGGTGGGTTTCGGCGGGTGGTAGTGCTGGTTCTGGTTGGCCGATGAGTCCGTGTGGTTGGGGTGGAGGTCTGGTGGTATAGGCTGGTTATGGTGGTGATGGGAGGCTGTGAAGAAGGCTCAAGGTTTGGGTAATACTTTGATTGCTGTTGCTATGCCAAACATACCATGCTGCTATTATGTCAATTTCTGATTTTAGCTTCAAACTGCTTTGAATCAAATTGGGCACTTTAAATTAATTGTTGAACCATGCTTGATAGCTTATCCAGGGTGTTCCATTTCTGCACATTTTAATCAAGAAATACTGCCACATGATTGGCACATTTCCACGCAACACTGAGCTGTAACCGTACACCTGTACATACTTGCATTTTTGCCGCCATATGCCACAGTACTTTATTAAAATGCCATGCCCCTTCTATTTTACCAATGAATGCCATGCCATGTATGACTTCGACTTGGGCTCTATTATGCTTAAATACTCTGCACTTGTCATGCCTGTTGCTGCTGTATGACTCTTGGTTTGGGCATTTCCCTTTTCCGCAGGATGACCCAGTTCCAGAGGAGAGGACCCCACAGTCCTCGCGGGACACGCCTTCTAGTTCTCGTCCCAGGCGGTGAGGTAACTACTCAAGATCACGGGCCTCTAGTAGCTCGACTCCTGCTGTCCCTATTGAGGTAAGCCCAAAACTGGAAAAATGTGTATATAAATCTGGTGTTTTATCTGACAAATGCATTTCCAAGAGTCTGGCAATTTTGAGGGACAGCTGCTAAGTGACCATTATATCTGTGAGGGTCCTGATTTCGGGGTAATCTTCTTGCTTTGACGAACTTTAATTATAACCTGCCTTTGACTTGGCATTAACTCTGTTCTCGACATTTCAGGATGGTGATGCGAATCAGATTATGCGGTGCCACTGGGGCCCAATGCTTGACCATTTTCACCGTCTGTCGGATTTTCTACAGGTCTTCCTCCTACACCGCTCCCCATTTGGAGGTTTGCTTCGTATACCCATCATACATGGCCATTATTACTTCTTCAGGGCTTTGGTGGAAAGGTGGAGGTTTGAGACGCACACTTTCCACCTTCCATTCGGGGAGCTGACCGTCCTGCCTGATCAGTGGGCTCTGTTGACGGGTCTTCCTTTCGGTGACGAGCCGATTATAGGTGAGACTACTCACGGCTTGCACCTTGCTCCTGCGTATTTGGGTCGTGTTCCCCCAAAGCCACCTCGGGGAAAGTACATGATCACTGTGGGGTGGCTGAGAGAGTGGGACCAGTTCTGGCCCAACCTCGAGCCTGACAGCGAAGAGGAGGACTTTGTACTGAGGCATTTCTTGCTGGATCTGCTGGCCATGATTTTCTGTGACTCGTCTGCTTATTGCATTCATGCTGATTGGTTAGCGTACTTAACCAATCTGGAACATTTGGACCATCATGACTGGGCCGACGCTAGTTATACCTGGCAGATTTGCGGGCTTGACAATGTGGTTAAGCTTGGGCGCCGCTCCTATGTGGGGCTATATCCTATGCTGACTGTAAGTACTTATTTGCATTGTCATCCAAATATATATATTTGATTGCTATCTGAACTTTGCCTCCCTTCGCTAGTACTGGATCATGGAGCATATCACCAGAGGGCATAGCTTTGGCCGCCTTCGGGACGAGCTTTTGCCTCTCCCTCGCTAGTGGGTCGAGCCTGACCATCGGGCTGCTGTAGGGGTCTACAGTTACGAGTCCTACCGGTATCTATTGGACCTGGTAGAGTTCGAGGATGTAAGTTTTTACTATTTAGACTTCAATTCTGTATGCCGGTATTACCTGCTTTATTTACAATTGTCTGCTTCTGTACCAGGTTCACTTACGCCCATTCTCTAGATATGATGGCTTTGACTGGGCTCCTCTGAACTCTGGCCGCATTCTTAGGGATAAGCAAGTGAAGTTCTACTGCATGAAGAAGTCGGCCTATTTCCTCCCGGGGCGTGTGCGGCATCAATTTCTGAATGAGTTCTGCATTCCTACCCCTCCTCCTTCTGATATGGACCGTCCGGCTTCAACTCGTTCAGTTGCTAGAAGTCGGCATGTAGTAGCTTTGGCTTCCCAGGACAGACATGTCCTTCGGGAGGTCAACTACACAGATTATCTGGCTTGGTACAGGCGTGTCGGGAAGCCGTACCTATTTGAGGAAGCAGTGCGGGATAGCCGGCGCGGGATGTGGTATGCCTCCGATTGGGCCAAGGTACTTGATTGCAATCTCTGCTTAATACTTTAGGCATATGATCTATATAAATCTGATATTCGTCATAATCCATAGGACTTTGAAGAACAATTCGACGCCTTCTATGCCGATATCCGTCGGAAGAGGGTAAGACTTTTACTTTGTGAATTGCTATTTTCAGCTCAAAACATGCCTAACACATCTGTTACTTTGCAGGAACTACGCTGGCGTAACATCATCTGGGTATGCCTCTTTTTCTGTCTTTGTTACTTTTTTTTTTTAATTCTGACTGCTAACACAAATCTTGATATTGCAGCAAGATTTCCCAACCCAAGAGGTGAATGTAGCCAGTAGCGGGGAATTCACCATGGAGGCATCTGAGGAGGACCGCTCAGATACTGAGGTTACCCAGAGGGTTCGAGATTCTTCTCCCCGTTCCCCGGCTGCTGCAGCTGCTCAATGGTTGCGTTGGATCACTCGACGAGGCGCCCGTCTCTTGGCCGAATACTTCCAAAAGGCGTCATCTGACGAGGAAGAGTCAGACGAGGAGTAGCTTTTTCTGTATTTGCAGTTGTTCCCAAGCCTTGTATTGATATTGGAACACTGTAAACATACTTAAGAATGCTTAGAAATGACAAATTTCAAATCTTGGAATGCACCTCACTCTTGAGGTATTGCTTGTGTATGCTTTCTGTGTAGAAAATGACATCGATTTTGGCGAGGTTCCAATTTCAGGGGAGGTGCTGCTGCTAGGTGCGCCACGTATGGGGAGGTATTTTAGGGAGGTATTTCAACTTATTCCATGCGCCACCTAGGTGCGCCGCTGAGGTGCGCCACGTATGGGCACCACCTATGTGCGCCTCCAAAAATGGCGGGTTTACTTTCTTTTTTTGCTGACCCCTCCTTTTATCTTCCCTATATAATCTCGCATTCAGCGAGATGTGCCGCCGTTTTTTCTGAAAAAACAGCGTTGGATCCTTGCTTCTAGCTCTCTTCTTGATCTTTTCTGAGCACCGACTGCGCATTACAATGGTATGTTCTTCTGTATATGTGTTTTCTGTTGTTTTCCCATTGGCCTCTCTGTGCTTTGCTGTAGATTTTGCATTTTGTAATATTACCCCGGTTCTATAACAAAATATCTTGAACATGCCTCTTGATTCTACATATGCTTTTTGTATTATATTCTGCTGGATTGTGATGCTTGCCCCACATTTATGTCAAGTTCTGCCTTTTTACTGCCATATCTGGCCTAAATCTATGTCTGCAGGGTTATCCTACCATGGTGACACCAAAACATTGCTCAGATGCTCTGCGCGGTTGGATTGACGCTTTGACAGCTGCTGACCGCGAACAACTGCGGATCTGGGGCATATCCTCCTCACTTTTAAGTATAGCTAAAGTGGAGTTTAACTGGCATTTGTTATGCGCAGTGGCTCGATTTTGGAAACCGGCCTTGCATGTTTTCCGCTTTGGGCAGATAGAAATGACTCTGACTTTGGAGGAGGTCAGACGGATCTGCGGCCTGTCACCATTCCTGTCCCCTGCTATCTTTACCTGTCATGACAACTATGTTCATGTTGTGAGTCGACTTACGGGCGTGGCCAGAAGTGTTTGTGAAGAGAAACTTATCTGCAGGGATGGATCAACTACTATGGTGCGCCTAGATTATTTTGATGTGATTATCAATGCCCGCTCTTCTTTAGGCATCCTGTGGCTTCATAGCTTTGTGCTGCGCTTTCTCGGGGAGCTTATCTTTAGCCATGGCCAGACGACTGTGGCAATCGAGGTGGCAGAAATAGCCTGGGCGATAGTTGTTCGCCAGATTGATCTGGCTCCTGTTCTCCTCGCAGAAACCTATGTCGGTTTGGATCGGGCATTGAAGCGCTCCCGCCATTTCCATGGATGTGGTGCCTTGGTTCAGGTAAACAAACCATTTGCTTAAATACTCTGCTGTACTCCTTTTTTAACTAAATGCTGTTTTGCTAGGTTTGGTTTTCCTCTCATATGGGAGTGAAGATTCTGCACCCTCAACCTTCTGCCTTTGAAGCTTATAGCCGTACACACCATTCGAGGACACTTCTAGGTGTGCATGAGCTGTGCAGCGGACTGCGGAATCTTGCTGAGAATTCAGTCACATGGTGCATTATATCCTCGACGTTAAGAACCTTTACTGCCTTTTTCACTGCCAGGGACATGCGGCTCATGGTTCTTCCTGGGTTTACAGGAGGTGTGGAGTATCACCCTGTGCGAGTCCTTTACCAGTTTGGCTTCTGCCAGGATTCTATTGAGCAAAGTCCCTGTCCTGACCGGTATAAGAGGTATATTGTCGGCTCGAATGCGACAACTTCAGAATTGGCCTGCAAGACGCATGCTGGCATCAAATCCTCTGATCTTACCATTACCAAGGGCTCTAGTTGCACAGTGGAATACGAAGCCGAAATAAGGGAGACATGGCCCATAAGCGAGATTCCGCCCAATGGCACTCGTTTCACAGGGGCTAGCAGCTCAAAGAAGCCCAGGGTTGACGAGCAATGTCTGTATTAGTGATGGACCATAATAAAGATTACTTGTACTTATGTCATCTTGACTTGCTTGTATTTGTTTCCAACAAAAGCATTCAATATTAACCGGCATGCCCCTGGTCATAGATTCTTCCAATTAAAGAAGTAACTATCAAGCCCCTGGTCAAACGTTTTTTTGCCCATATTACGACTCAAAAGGCAGCTGGCATGCCCCTGGTCAGAATACAGCCAAACGCCTTGCAAAGTGTTGTACAAATATGCTTGACTTAACATGCTGAATGTTGTGCAAAAAAATGCAATGTAGAGAGAGGATTAATTAATATTAGTGCCCTCAGCGCCAAGAGAGCCTGTTTTGCCTGCTGTAAGAGGTGACACTGTCCTCGACTCATGTGGTGCTAACCTAGACACTTAGGTTTATTTGTGGCTCTCCTTCAGATATTAAGGACTTCATGCCAAATTCTTGGGGTCCTACATCTGCTCTTTTAAGAATTCATATTTCTTTTTCTCCCTCAAAGGCATGTTGATTTACCTTATCCCGGCTTGGAGGTAATAAACACTTAGGCTGAGGGGTGGCTGCTCTTTCTTCTTGATATAAAGGGGTGGCTAGTCCCTTTGAACCTAGGGATTTGGTAGGTGTATGCTTTAACTCCTCTCCAAGTTATGTGATAGGGATGGGATTGTCCTACATGCCTCTCTCAGTGGAGCCGACATCTATCTGCAACTTCTATCTTCTTATTTCTTTTATGCTCCAAAGTCTATGTTGCCTCTTTTTCCTTGCACTCTCTCTAGGCCTATCATTTTTACTCCCTCTAGAGATATAGGTCTCCTGAAATCTCTTCCTCACCTCCTAAGTTTCTAGGGTAGTAACACAGGAGAAGGACTGGACATGTCTTACGCAGGCAGGCTTCCGATTTTCCTTATAGGGCGATGATGATGTTATGCAAAAGAAAAGGTGCAGAAGATTATTCCTGTTATGCTAGGATGCAATAAAATATTAGTAGGCGAAAAGAAGAAACATGAAAGTGCATGGCTCACGTTGCAAGGCTAAGGATTGACTAAGAGTCACTGATAGTACTTCTTTAGGTAGGAGGCATTGATAGGCTCTGACTGTTCTCTATGGTCCATGCCTTCAAGAATGATTGCACCCCCTGACAGGGCCTCCTTAACCACAAAAGGCCCGCGCCAGTTAGGCCTAAACAAATGAATGGCACGCAAAACCATGTCTCCTAGTTCAAAGCTTCTAGGACGGACTTTCTTCTGATATGCCCGGGCCATTCTCTTCTGGTAGCATTGGGCATGATGCAGAGCTTGTAATCTGTGTTCATCAATTAAATCTAACTGAACACAGCGATCTTGTATCCACTCCGCCTCTTCTAATTCTGCCTCCTTCACGATTCTTAACGAAGGAATCTCGACTTCAAAGGGAAGGACCACCTCCATGCTATACACCAAAGAGTAAGGTGTTGCTCCTGTTGATGTCCGGATGGAGGTCCTGTAGGTCCATAATGCATAAGGCAGTTTCTCATGCCAATCTTTGTGAGTTTCAGCCATCTTCTTCAAGATTTTCACCAAATTCTTATTAGCCGACTCTACCGCCCCATTCATCTGCGGTCGATAGGGGGAGGATCTGTGATGCTTGATCTTGCAGCTCTGGAGAAAATCCTCAACTCTCTTTGCTATGAAATTAGTTCCGTTGTCTGAAATTATAGCAAATGGAACTCCATATCTGGCGACAATATTATTCTTAATGAACTTTTCTGTAATGGCTGCTGTGACTGTTTTGTATGATACCGCCTCGACCCATTTTGTGAAATAATCGATGGCCACAAGAATGTAACGGTGCCCATTGGATGCAGTAGGATGAATGGACCCGATAACATCAATTCCCCAGGTAGAAAATGGCCAGGGCGATGACATGCTATGTAATTGTTGCGGGGGAGCCTGTATAAAATTACCGTGTATCTGGCAGTTATGGCATCTTCTGACAAACTGGCAGCAGTCCGTTTCCATAGTGGACCAGAAATACCCCTGCAACATAATTTTCTTGGCTAGAAGAACCCCATTCATATGTGGGCCACAAGTGCCTGCATGGACCTTCAACATTAGCATATTCGCCTCCTTTTTGTCTACGCACCTGAGAAGCATCTGGTTATAAGACCTTCTATATAGCTGCCCGGCCCCGAGCACATATTTAGATGCTAACCGTGTCAAGGTCTTCTTATCTGATGTAGAAATACCTGGAGGGAAACCGCCAGACTCCAAAAATGTTTTAACATCACTGTACCAAGGCAATTCAGTAGATGATGGCGCCTCTTGGATATGCATACAATGTGCTGGTTGTTCAATGCATGTGACTGAAATGTCTAAAGCTCGTGCCTCTGGGAGTGATAACCATGATGCCAGAGTTGCCAAAGCGTCTGCATATGCATTCTTAGCTCGCTTCATGAAAGAAAATTTGACATCTTTAAATTCTTCAGTCAATTTCAGCAAATGTTCATGATATAGTACGAGCTTCTGGTCTTTTGTCTTCCAGCCGCCATTGACGTGCGAAATAACTAGCATTGCGTCGCCAAACACGTGGAGTTCTCGGGTGCCTTGGTCCCTTGCTACTTGTAAGCCTAAAATGCAGGCCTCATATTCAGCTTCGTTATTGGTGCATTCGAAAGTCAGCTTCCTCGCAAAGGAAATAAGCTGTCCTTGTGGCGTTGCTAGAACTGCACCGATGTCTCTTCCTTGTTTATTGACTACACCATCGAAGTACAGACACCAATGATGCTCATTCTGAGGTCCTTCTAGCTCCCCCTCGTCCATTGGAAATAATATATCTTCATCTAGGAACTGGGTTTGCAACGACTGATATTCTGGCAAAGGTAAGTCGGCCAAGTGGTTTGCCATGGCTTGTCCCTTCATGGATTTCTGTGTGACAAAAGTGATATCATATTGGGATAACATCACCTGCCATTTGACACATCTGCCCACCAAAGCTGGCTTCTGGAACAAATATTTGATAGGGTCATGTCGACACAACAACAAAACTGGATATGCCATCATATAATACCAGAGGCGCTGCGTGGCCTACACCAGAGATAAGCAGACTTTCTCTATTGGGCTGTATTTAACCTCGCAGTCATTGAACTTTTTGCTGAGGTAGTAGATAGCCTTCTCTTTGCGCCCAGATTCATCATGCTGACCTAGAACTGCGCCCAGATTCATCATGCTGACCCAGAACTGCGCCCATGGAATGTTGTGTTGTGGAGAGATATAATAGCAGAGGGCGTCCTGGCGTGGGGGGAACTAAAACTGGAGGCATTACCAGAAGCTGCTTGATTTTATCAAAGGTCGCTTGTCATTGATCATTCCAGCAAGTCCGGACGTTTTTCCTCAGTAGCTTGAATATGGGTTCACATATAGGCGTAAGCTGTGTGTAGACACCCCGATTTTGAAGTCACTTGGTAGCAGGCTCCTCTGGTTGATGCTCTGGTTGCAACCACCAAAACCATAGCCCACACAAGCCCAATTAGGTCCACACCAGTCCACTAGACCCAATTAAACCTAAAATCTAACAAATAAAACCCATAAGCCCACTTAATCCAGTCAAAATCCACTTAAAAATCCCATAAAACCCTAATTAAATAAAATCTGATTAAATCCACTTAAAAATCCAACAAAAACCCTAATCCACTTAA
>JAMKQA010028164.1:0-11185 GCA_024699735.1 Posidonia australis
CATCGCGGCAGTGCAGGGAGGTTGGGGAAGGATGTCCTCACCTACTGCTTGTGTGCCAAGTTACCTCTGATCAAGGTAACAACAGTAATGAAAGTGGAAATGATTAAGTAAGTGAAATGTGTGTGTGGTAAGGATTGGACTTGTGAAATGGTCCTAGAATCCTAAAGAGAAATGATGATGTTTTAACTAGTTGCCAGCCAGTGTTTGTGTTTTGGTTTTGTGCCCAATGGGGCAGTGTGTTTTAGGTTGGATCTGGTTAGGAAGTGTGTTTTGGGAAGAATCCCAAGTTTTGAAATGGAATTGCTTTGGAAAAGAAAATGAATTCCAAAGGGTTTTGAAAGGAATGTTTTGAAAGAAAAGTGGTTTTGGAACGAATTTCCAAATGTTTGAGAAAGAAAAGAACTTGATTGGGATTGAATTCCCAAGTGATTATTTAAGAAAAGCAAATGATTTTTAAAGGAGAAAACCAATTTCTTTTGGTTTTGCCGAATTTTCTTGTGGTTGTGTGTTTTAGGGTCGCTTACTGGGTGACTTAGATGTCACTCACACATGCTGTTTGGTTTTCAGGTGCAGACCGCGTGCAGCCAGGTTCCAGTGCAGGAAATGGAGTTTCTAGCCACACATCGAGATCCTAGAGGTGAGCCTTAGTTACAGTTCTATTTGTTCTGTAATTTTGTGTAATTATGCTTGTCATACTGTGTTTTGGTAACGTGCCTGGGTTCGGGACGTTATACTATAGCAGAAAAAATAGATGTTCCCGCAACAGAAGAGGAGATGTATTCATAAATCACCATACCGTAAGCAGAGATAAAATCCAAACTAAAAGAACAAGAAACCAACATGTTCAGCCAGTTCGGCGATAAAAACTTGATAAAGCATAACAATCCACAATAATATCAACGATATGCCCAGAATAATATCTCAGAAATGTAACAGTCCCATATCTAACAGACAAGAGGCTAGATCTGGATGATCGGAGGTCGTCCGAGATGGATGTAACCCTAAGAGTGCAGGGAAGAGAAGGGGAAGAGTTTCTCAGATGACTGTGGTCAGATCCCAGATCTAAGGAGGAAGAGAGGTCTTTCCTCACCCGATGCCCCTGATCGGAGGCCATCAGGACAGAAGAAGTAGATTTTACCAAACAACGGCGTGCCTTGGAAGGCAGCTAGATTGGAGAGGGTTCTTCCTCCATGAGACTAGCTTTGAATGCCACCCAATCGAAATCGGTGGCTTTCCTGAGCAGCTCGCGCGAGCGGAGGTATTGGTGGAGGCTTTTGGATGAGCGGCGGCCGTAGGGTTTGCGACGGCTATTCGCCATAAAAGTAACTGTAGCGTTTCGCGAGAGCTTTTTCCTGATGCAACTTATGACGTTCCCCGTTAATCAAGGAGTTGTCGTTATCAATTTTTGTTTGATAACCGAAGCAATAGCAATACTCAAGTATTTTTTTCGTATCAGAAAGTGCATGATTTGGCCAGTGCTTAATATTTGCGTAGAGTGATGTGGGACTAGAAAAGGATATGGGCATGGATGCTTACTGGTTCTCCATATCGTGGTCACGAATTTTTCCATGTATATGAAACAGTGTGCCTGTGATTTCTTGGTAGAGCCTCTTGATATCTTCGGTCTTCGCTAAAAAATGATTTGTCCTCTCTCTTCATAGATGGAACATGGACAACCCAATGAAGAAGGAATAGATTACTACAACAATCTGATCAATGCACTGTTAGAGGAAGGCCATCTTCATACTGTAGACCTTAATCTACAGTTCTTATTTGACTGCTATGTTATACAAGTAAAATTTTCTTTTAAACAGGGATCCAAGTATCCAACCATATGCAGCTACTCTCTACCATTGGGATCTTCCATAGGCACTTGAAGATAGATATGACTTCAACAAGTCCCAGGAAGGTGCTCTCTCCGTTTTCATCTCCTTTTCATGTGCCTAACAAACTAGCTATCGCAAAAGTCAGATTGAATCAGGCAATTTTCAAGAACTACAAAGCCAGTTTTCTTTCCAATATCTGGCAAACAATATATAGAAGAGGTCGTAGCATTAAGCATCTAATCATTGGCAAATCATCACCTCAAATAGGACAAACAAGAAACTTAACATAGTAAAGCTTGGCATTTTACCAGGCATATTGCAAAGTAAATGTTAATAGTAAGAAGAAAATGTAGCAATATGCAAAGAGAACAGATAAGCCACAAATATTAAACAAATAAAAAAGCTGATGTAGAAGGCCATGGAAATGGAATCGATAACTTTAGGAGCTATTTAAAAAAGGTGCAAAATACAAGGTAAAAATAAAAGAAGATTACCAACGACAAGTATAGCAAATATAAAACTCAACAATTTAATTTCTTAAGCAGTAATTAGTGGTAGAGAATCATATTATTCAAGTCACCAGAATTAATATAAAGATCAATAATATCCTTACCAACTCAGCTCGAAGATCGTTGTGGCTTCTTGATCCGCTCGTAGAACGAATTTCTCGCTTTCCACGGTTTCACTTCCCAACCATGGACCTTTTTTGGAACTCTGCGTCTGTGGAAAAAAGATCACAGAGCTCATTCCACCTAGATTTAACATTAATCAATAATATATAAGTTAATCCTCACATGTACAACAATAAAAACATTTGAAATTAAATATAAATAACAATTATCTTTCTGGTGTACACCAATACGAAGGAAATGCCTTGGCTGCCTAATAATTATCGTAAGGCTCAAGACATTTTGCCAATGCATCTATTCGTGTCCTATAATAGATATCATTCATCATTTTCTTAATTATTTTTGTAAAAGGCACACGATAATCCTCCTTGTTATATTCAGGTGAAAGTGTAAACTTACTCTGTATAAATACAACATCATTGTCAATTTAATATACTAATTGTTTAACTTATAGATAGAATAAAAAAAATACCAATAGCACATCAAACATTCTTTCCTTCTCATCTAGATGCAAATGTGACCACCGGTACTCGATGGTCGATGCATAAGATCTAAAATTTTTATGATCTCTGACGAGATCCTCTGACTCCTCTTGAAGTTACTGCAAATAAATCAAGTTAGGTACAGGAGAAAAGTAGTACATGTTGACTAACACCAAATTAAATTAAAAGTTACACATCTGAATCAAGCTCCAGAAGAGGTCGTGGTCCCTGAAAACTTGAGCATATCCTCCTTGTTGTTGTTGTTGTTGTTGTTCTTGTTATTTATCAATAAAATTAAATATTTGTCAATACTTATATTTAATTTAAAGACTTAAAAATTATAATTTCATTAAATTATTTACCTGTTGCAGTTGGACGGGGAGACGACTCCGGCTGGACATGGCGTGCAACACTACTCTGTGGAGTAGTACTATGCCTAAACACAGGAGGAGAGGTGGGAGCCTCAACCAGAGTGGTCGGAGGTGTTCATCCAAGCTCAGGTGGTGTCAGACCCTGTGAACGTATGAACTCAAGCAACTGAGCACTCGTATAAGCACTAGGATCAATCTCTCGATCCTCTGATGAACCACGTCCACCAGAACCACTAGATCGTCGACCGCCTCTACCAAATCCGGCCATCTAAAACCGTAAAGAATACTTGATGATTAGTTGATCATACAAAAATTATTATCATATTCTTATTACTCGATGATACTTACAAGCACAAGAACGGCGACAATGCTCAACAAGAAAGCCATGATGAACCTGAATTGAAATTAAGTTGTCAGTTTTATATATTATCTTAATTAGTTGATAGATATCAAAATTAAATGACAGATCAATATAGAATACAAGTGCAGAAGGAGTTTACAATGTAAATTAAAGGAGATATTTACCAAAATAACAATAAAATCTAATTAATCTTCGTCACGATAGTCAATACCTTCTTCTTCTTCATTTTCATCATCATCTTCACTGTCATCTTCTACAAACGTTCTTTCTTCATCCTCAACTTGCCACAACATTGAATTTGATGGAATTATAGAGATTTGATCTAGAGTATGGTCTACAACTATCAGTTGTGGATGCTCGTAGTCAGGCTGTGTAACCATGCCGGTGACAGCCTCGGGACTTGGCACTAAGTCCAAATACGCGAGGATCGGCAAAGTCACGGCAAAAATAAAATAAAAATGCAAATGCAGGAGTCGCCACCTAGTCTATTAAAATGGAAGATGAGGAAAATCATAAAAGAATCATTCAATTCATGCATATAAAAACCAATGGAAAAGGTCTTCGTAAACCAGAAATGGGTAAGGATCCCTGTTATGCTTTGAACTCCTCTCCAAGTTATGTGATAGGGACGGAGTCATCCTACATGCCTCTCTCATTGGAGCCGACTTCTATCTGCAACTTCTATCTTCTTATTTCTTTTGTGCTCCGAAGTCTATGTTGTTTCTTTATTGCTCGCATTCTCACTTATGCCCTATCATTTTTTCTCCCTCTGGAGGTGTAGGCCCCTTAAGAATTTGTACATTTTGCCCACTTTCCATAGATTATCACTCCCTCACTCCCTAGGTCACACAGGTAGTAACACGTGAGGAGGATCAAACTCTTCCTAAGTAGGCAGGCTTCCAATTTTCCTCATTGAGCAGCAGTTATGCCAATGTTCATATTATAATTACAACGCAAACAAAAGGAAAGTACAATGCAGATGATGCGATTTGTAATATCTAGATGCAGTAAGCAAAAACATAGAGATGCATGGGCTGCAACGAAATGTTTTGCAAGGCTCGGGAGCGGCCAATTATCATTGGGAGTACTTTCAGTTAGGAGCCGCTGATGGGTGCCGATCATTGGTCCAGTGCACTCTCTTCGGTTCTAGGAGGACCATAGTTGAAGCTTGGGCCTTGTGATTCTGGCTGCAGTGGTGAAACAACTATTTTGCCCTCCTTGATTTTGCCGTGCTCTGTTAAGTCTTCTGTGAGCACCCCCAAATTGTTCTTGGGATAACCGTGTCATCTGTCAGTCAGTCTTCTGAACACTACTACTGCCTGATGCGCTATTGACGGTTCTGAGTGACCGTTCTCAGGAAAAAATTCTTCTGAAAACTGTTGAGGCTACGAACAAATTCTGGTTTTGATTCAATACACCTGCATTGGTGAGGTTAGTTAAATCGCGAAAAATGATCATTCTTAGGGACTTACCGAGGCGTGGGGATCCCTTCCGCTGGTTCTGATGCTTGTATCCCAATTGTTCATGCTCTCTTCGTTCTTCTGCCTTGATCGGCTCGGCGGTTCCTTGGTCGTATCGCCCAAGGGATTCCTTTCTCATACCCCAGTTGCGACGCAAATTTTCGACCACTAGGCAAGGGTTGTAGAGAACAGCCAAGTGGCTAACAGACTCATGAGCAGGAAAGAGATTAACTAGCTCTAATTGGTTGACACAGCACGGAATCAAAAATAAGACCGGTAGGACAAATAAAAGATCAGATAGAATAAACAAAAAAGGGAATTGACTCCCGAGGGGCCTGCTGCTCTCGGGGCTGAATGCTGGGGTAAAGGTTGGATAACTATATTGGGTTGTGCAGGTGGTGCTTGTGCAGCTACTGGTGCGGGCTCAGGGCCTGCCACCTATGTGTTAATCACAATGACGTTTTGGTCAATCATGTCCTGGATTGCGTTCCTTAATGTGAGACAATTGTCCGTCGAGTGACCCGTGACCCGATGGAAATTGCAGAACGCATTCGCATCATACCAGGCCGGAAGCGGACTTGGTGGCGGGCACACCTCAGGTAGCCTCAGGAGGGATGTGACTTTAGGGAATACTATGCTCAATGGTTCCACTAAAGGGGTATAGTGGCGCCTGTCATGGCGTTGCCGCCTTGGTTGCGGATGTGCCAATGGCGAGCGCATCACCACCTGCGGGGGAGGATAAACTAGTGTGGCAGTGGGAGTGATGTGTGTTGATGAGGTGCTCTAAGTGTAGGCGTGGGTGCATAAACTACTTGATGTTGAGGGGGCGGATGGACATTTGCAGGTGCAGCAGGAGATCTAATGTAAGAAATTGTATCCTTGGAGGGATCCCGCCACCGGGGTGGATTGGCACCATGGTTGTTGTTGCTGATGCTGGCGCCACTATGTGAGGAAGTGGCTTGCTTGGCAAATGCAGAGAGCGCTGGAAAACTGCCACCGCGCAATGAGCTCTCGACACAGGCGTCTGCCCGGAGCAGTGCAGAAAAAGTGGTGATTGGCTGAATGCTGAGCAGAGCCCCAACTGCTGGCTGTGCTCCTTGAATCACAATCTTGATAGACTCCTCGTCATAGGGCCTATCTTTGACCTGCGAAGCCAAGGAGCGCCATCGTCCAACATACTCCCCAAATGTTTCTTGGGGTCTTTGCTTGATTGCGACTAAGTCCTCCTGCTTTGGGACTAAGTCGAGATTGAAGGAATACTGTTCCAAGAATGCCTGCGTAAGGTCATCCCAAGTCTTGATGGTGGCCATGTTGAGGGAAGTGAACCACTTCAATGCGGGCCCCGTGTGACTTTTCTGGAACTGGCGGATTAACAACCTTTCGTCAGCCTAGAGCTGAGCGAGGTCTCTGCAATAGGCTTTAAGGTGGGAAATTGGGCAGCCCCTACCATTGTATTTGTCGAATTCTGAGATTTGGAAATTCGGGGGGAGAGTCGCCTCTGGGAAATAACAGAGGTCCTGGAATTGGTAGGGCCAACGGTCCCCGCCTTGCACTTGCCGGAGAGTGCGCTTCAAGTCGTTTACTCTCGCGAGGAGAACATCCGGAGCTACTGCAGCTGTCGATTACGCAGCAGAGGCGGGTGCTGCGTACACTGTATGGCTCGCCCCTAAGGGCTCCTCCGGATCCACCATTCCGCCGTCTGGTGCCAAGGCGGGATGGCCAGTGTACCTGTGCACGGGTGCAGTGAGCTGTGGGACAAAAGATGAACCTTGTGTGTGATACAAGGGTGAGGATAATGCCGGAGGTGGTGCAATAAGTGATGCAGAGTGTGGGGGTAAGAGCTGTTGGGCCGGGATGGTCTCCGGTACAATGCTCTCGGAGGACTGTGCTCCTACCGGCCTAGGAGGCTGGCCACCAGATAGGAGGAATGCATGTTGTGGTGGGTGCTGTGTAGGTGTAACAAATGGTAGTGTCGACACCCCTATTGCCGGGGAGACAAGGGATGGAGACGACTGTGGAGGGAGTGCAGTGGATGCAAACTATGGTCCTAAGGCCAGTTGCGCAGGCAACTCGGGTGTCGAAAAGGACAAAGCTGAAAAGGGCTGGAGTGCCAGTGTTAATCCCTGCAACTACTAGGTGAGGGCCGACATTTGTTGTTGTTGCGCGGTAATGGGATCGTCACTAGTAGCTCTGAAGGATGGAGGCAAGTCAGGGGAGGAAACAAGAGGCTGAGATCCCAGTTGTCCGAACTGGGGGGTGGCTACTACAGAGACAACCGCAGTCGGAGGAGGGCTAGTAAACACATAGCCCTGAGGAGAAACAGACTCAACTGCTGTGGCCCCAACAGCAAGAGATGACCAGGCAGGTGGTCCCAAAGGCGGGGTTGCGACAGGGACATGGAATTGAGGTGGTGGAGGTCCTCCAGAAGCTAAGGCAAAAGTGGAGGCAGCAGTGATGACTGGAACAGGCACAAAGGAAGAGTATCCCGAGACAGGGACCTCCTCCTGGACTATGGGGGAAAGGGACTCGCTGGTATGCTGGGCCATCGTGGATCACGAGTGAGTAAGGATTGGACTATGACTGGGAAGGATAGGACGGATCCTAGGACGATCATCGGAAGTGACGAATAACTCGGGAGACGCGGTCGTGAATAAGCTCGCAAATAGAGTTAGTGAAAGGAAGGGTCCAGAGAAACTCACAGACCAGAAATCCTATGCACAAAAACAAAAAAATTAGAAAAGATGCAATGTTTATGGTGGTATGAGATGCAAATGAATGCTTCTAGTATGCACTCTCTCACTAGCTAGGGATGTCCTATTAAGCTGTCTACTCCGGGTTCACACAAGGGTGAATGGGTCTCCAACTCAAGTCTAGAAAAAGTAAGGTCCCCATTCTAAATCCTGGCCATAGCCTAGGCAGTGAACGGGTGGTGCTTTCGGGGCCTCGTCCTCTGCCAAAGCAGTAGGTTGTACCCTCTACTACACCGACACGACCCCAGACAAGGGGGGACAAACCCGATTTTTCATCCCACGCCAAAGCCATAGGATGAGCCACCGAGAAATGTCCTTCGCAGACTATATAGGTGAACTATGGAGAGGAGAAGATGCATGCCTTATATGATGTATGCAAAGTATGCTTTGAGTCTTTTACTTGCCAATTTATTAAACTGTGGGGGAAATTTGCAATTTGTCACTAGTTTGCCTTATGATTTATTGATTTTGGTTGTTATGTTTTTTATTACCCAAAAGGGGAGAGCAAACATGTCTCTAATCTCCTAGGCATGGCATATACAAGAAGGGAAATAAACATGCAATTTAGCCATGAATTATCACACAAAACTATATGCGAATTATGTGCAGTGATGGCATAGCAAAAGTGTGTAAAAAGAAAACATTCGTTAAAAAAAGGCATGCATGCAAGAAAGACACCACTTATAAAAGGGACCACCAAAGCGAGGCATGGAAACAAGCAAGCAAGGGGGGAGGCCAAAGCAAACGAGAAACATAAAACAAAAGCCAGGATCTGGTTATCCCCAGCGGAGTCGTCAGTTCCTGTAACCATGCCGGTGATAGCCTCGGGACTTGGCACTAAAGGCAAAACACGCGAGGATTGGCAAAGTCACGGCAAAAATAAAATAAAAATGTAAATGCAGGAGTCGCCACCTAGTCTATTAAAATGGAAGATGAGGAAAACCATAAAAGAATCATTCAAATCATGCATATAAAAACCAATGGAAAAGGTCTTTGTAAACCAGAAATGGGTAAGGATCTCTATTACGCACGAGGAAAGTATTAGGCACTCTCGTGCGCCCGATAAATCAGTCTTTTATAGGTTTCTCAATTGCTTAGGATATGCCATGCCATGCTAAGTGAGTAGTGTTTTATGCTAAATAAGGGTACATGGTGTGCAAGGTGTGTCCTAATGCTCAGAAGTATCGCTCATACATCGGGTCAAGTGTCGATTCAAAGATATTGCATAAATAAGATCAGGGATCTAAGTATTTTGAGCAATTTTTCATCCTTGCTTTACTACATGCAATGTATGATCTAACATGCACAAAAGGTTAAAAATAGAAAAAGGGTCTTCCTGGATATATCAAGGAAGAAAGCCAGAGAATGCAGAGGTAAAGCAACAACTATGCGAAAGCTGCTGTGTGCTACTAAAAAACAGGCTGATGTGCCTGTTTGGTGCGCCAAACTGGTGCTCCAGTCTGGTGCGCCACCTATGTGCTCCTGTGTGGATTGGAAAGATGTGCTGGGGAAAAATAGAAATCCATACAATACAAAATCACATGTAAATGCGCTCAGAAAATTATGCAATGTAAAATTCTTGTAAATGGAAAATATCCTTCAAAAATGAAAGGCATGCAAGTATGAGAAGCTCATGGATCATGTGCTCAAGGACTAGTAGTCTCACACAAGTTCACACCCTACTTATGCTGAATGAAAACAACAAGGTTCAGCCATGTTACTGGATCATGGGCTGATGCATAGAATCTCCACAGGGGAGCTAAGTGCAATCAGCCTACCAGATTTTAAACTATGGACTGAAGAATCAAAGAGTAAAACAACTGATAAGACAACATCATTTGAGGCTGAAATCATGCATGCGAAATCATAAAATATCAGAAAATTATTGCCTAAAGAATCAGACTCAACATCTCTAACATCTATGCTTGGATTTTTCCATTTTAACATAAACCATGGATTTCTTGTAATTATTTGTATATGGTTTATTAATGGTAAATCCAATTTGTGTATGTTGGTTGTGGGTTCCCTCTGTGTTCTGTGCTTTGGTTTCTCCCCTATGGTGTGTTTCTGGGGCCAGTGGGTCGGTTCTGCCATGAGAACCGTGTTTGTGGTGGACCCACTTGGGCTTGGGCTTGCGCCTTGACTCGGTCAAGAGCCAGCTGTGCGAGGCCTTCACCCGTTTCCTCTTCTCCGCACCCGTGACGAGCCTGGAAGTCTCGTGAGCTAGCGAGCGAGGACTGCCCGATCCATCCCCTCCGCGCAGGGCTATGAGCAGCTGAGGGCATCGGCGGGATTCCGAGGAGGGTGGCATGGCGGGGAGCTTTAAGAGGAGGTGCTTGGCTCGGGGGAGAAGCAGTGGTGTTGAGAGGGAACGAGTGGAGTTGGTGGCTGCTGCGGAGGCTTCGCGCGTCTGGAGAACTTGCGCGAGCGTGAGGAGGCTGGGTTGGTGCCGTGCACCACCGGAGGAGGGTACGCGAGGCTCGCCGGAGCCAGGTAGGCGTCCTCATCCCCTCTTCTCTTCCGTTTGCAGCATATGCCATTTTAGGGCAAAAATGGATTTAATGCATGAAAATGTGGTATAAATCATGATAAAATGTGGAAATGATGTGAATGATGTTGAATAGCATGTTTAGGACGTGATCATGCTATTTTATGGGGTTTTTATGTGGATTTCGTGGATATTGTGAAAGCATGCTATAGTGATGCATTTTGAGCTCCATGGCTTTGTGATTTTTGTTAGAACAGCATGCTTAGTGGATTTGTGATTTGTTTGAGGGGTTTTGAAGTAGACTTAGAGGTCTACACCCCATGTTTTATTGGAAATTTATGATGATGGTTTGAGGGGTCCGATCCTCACTCCCACTTGGGGGAGAAAGGGAGGAGGGTGGCATGGGACGTTTTCTGCAATGGCAGAAAATGGTATGCCGAATTGGTTTCGGCATACCGAAATGCCCCCAGGTAGTTCCCAGGATCACTGATTCGGACGATTGAAATGGTTCGATCGACCGAATCAGGGGATTTCGGACGACCGGATGATTTCGGTCGACCATTTTAATGGGGAACTGGTTTATCTGATAGGGTTTCGGATGACCGAAATGTTTCGGTCGACCGAATCAGGGAAATTCGGTCGACCGGAATAAAATCGGTATGCCGTTTCTGGCCCAGAATTTGTATTGTGAAATGCAATGAAATGATGATTAAAAAAAATGGATAAATGCATGATAAATACATGAAATGTGTGAAGATTTCATGGAATGAGATGCATGTTGCTAAGTGGATTTTAAATGATGTTTTCTATGAAAAGAT
>JAMKQA010028165.1:0-11609 GCA_024699735.1 Posidonia australis
CAAAAAAAAAAAAGGAAAAGAAAGAAATAATCGTTAAACGACGTGGCCGCCAACAAATAATTGCCAGCCTATGATCCGAACAATCCAATCGACCCCAAGTCCGCACTTTCTCTAACCATCAAAAACCGATCTCAACAACCGTACCATCCCCGCCAACAGCATCAACAGTGAAAACAGCCACCACAAACAGATCTCTCCAAAACCAACTTCACAAAACCCAAAAAAGACGATAACTTTCACGAAAAAAACTCACCGGAACACGTCCCAGCATGTGTTCATCCCCTCCACGGGCGGCGGGAACCCATCCTTCGCGTAGACGCTTCGGTACGTCGGCCCGACCGACGGCCTCCCGTCACAAGCCTCCACCGCTTTCTCCACCTCCAGCAGATACTTCATCTTATTCGCCATTAACCACAGCCAATCACCAGAAGAAGAAGAAGTCGCGGGAATGAAGGAGGGGAAGGGAACTATGATTTGGAGCAGCGAGGCTTTAGGAGGAAGGCAGGCGTGAGATGCAGCAGCGTCGCCACCCCAACTGCGAAAGATCCCTTCTTTTTCTATTGGGTGGGAGGGACGGCGGGTGACCTGAAACAGGAAACGGGTGGAGTTGGTGAGCGAAAGACTGGACTTCTAACGCGTCCGCTCCCCTCGCCGAGATGCATGCAGCTGCCAAATGGTGTGGGAGGGCTGTTTGTTACGAAAGTAAGATAAATAAGTCCTCTCTTTTTTTGCCTTTTCTTCCTCCTTTTTTTTTTGTTTTGCAGACGTATCACTGGGGGTTTTCGATTTTGTGTTTTGATACAATGTTCATTTTTTGCCTTTTTGTTTTTGTTAGAATATTATCTATACTCTTTATGTAACCCTGAAGATTTGTATATTTATATATGACTTTGTCTTTAGAGATTTAACGTTGATTTTGCATGTTTAATCCTTTCATGATATCCGTAAATGCCAGCATCGGATGAAGTTTGTAAAATACACGTGTAAATATGTAATTTTTTTGGTTAATATATATGTAAAAGTTTTTTTTTAACAATATATATATATATATATATATATATATAGATATGTAAAAGGTCCTTATTGGAAAAAAAGAGAAATTTTAGACTTCGATTGCAGATGAATAAAAAAGGGAAAAAGAAAAGGCCCCATGTATTTGAGATAAGTCCGACTGTAAAGGAAAACTCTTCAACTGTAAAAACCGATAAGTTTGTCCATGATGGTTACTTATCTGTTTACTCGCTAAAATTCGAAAATCAAAGCTCTCAATGTAGAAGGAGTTGTCGATTATAGAAAATTGTAGATTTTGATGTTTTAACTTCAGAAAGTTTGTATTAGGAAGCTTCTGCTTGTAAATAATTTTTGAGACCTTTCTCCTAACTTATTTGTGAATTTCTCTTAATTTTTCATGGAAGCTAGAATTCTCTTAAACAATCCACGTATTCTTTTAAGAAAGTTTCCTGCTGCTTACGTGTGGTCCACCCACGCAAGGTCAGGCTCATTGGCTCAAGGTTTTTTGACATTTTTTTTTTCTTTATTTTAAATAAATCTCAAGTAGCATCTCCCAAGATAAAAATCTTGGACAACAACAACTCGTCCAAATGTTAGTCACTGTGATGTCAGAAGAAACAAGGTATATTTCGAACGTCGTTGAAATTTTAAAAATGTTAGACACTTGCTCGAATGATTTAACAAATGTTTTTTTTTTTCATACAACAAGATGTAACAATTGTTGACGATCGATTTTTTTGTGTAAGCGAAAGAGTTTTTGTAAGTGAAAAAATAACGAAAAGGCAAGTAGTATAATAGTAAGAGATCATTAATATATATATTTTTTTTTTAACGATTTTGATAGATAAAAGGTAAATTTTTATGATGTTCTAAGATTCGAACGCGAATGTGAAAGCCTGGCTTGTTAACTGGTCCATCATGAATAATAACTGCTTTAGGCAATATGTCTTTTATATCATCGCATCATTCATCATGGTTGAGGGAAAACAACAAACTGCTTTCGTGCTTTCAAAAAGAAACTTCTTTACTGGTAGGCTTAGATTATGCCGAAGCAATGTCATCCTCTTCGCATGATATCTTGACTCGTGTATAGATCGTTGTTATTTGTGTAGAATATTGGTATTTTTCTCGACCACAGATATTTTTTTCCTCCTGTTTTTATCATAGCGAAAGGACGTGAGTGGCTCCATGATACCGATGATGGATAGACGATGTGAGTGGCTCTAAAAAAAGGATGGTATGGTGCGATGCCTGAAGAAGCTATCGAAGGGTATTCACGCCAAAAGAGCAATAAATAAGCATTTACTGAATTTTTTAGTGTCAGAGAACGTCGACATTACCCGGATTTTACACTTAAGTACGGCGAAATTAATTGCTAGTTTTATCACAGGCGGACTTTATAAATGGGGAGATCCGACAAGAGCAGTTATTACTGGTAGGTTGGTAGATTATTAGGCCATTATGTCTTTCTCGATGAGTTTTACCACAAACAGTTTTTTTTTCCCCTTTTCTGAAAGCAAGTTTATTATGAACAGTGAGATCGGCGAAAGTACCATCGGAAGATTCCTAATTCTTTAGCAGTGAATTCCAGATAGTAGTACTATTGATAACCCACCAGGGGTTGAGATATGGTATTACTCAATCTTTGTCGTTATTTAACTAATGGCATAGTATACTTTTTTAATTTTTTAAAAAAGTATCAACAGTATCGACTGCCTTGTAGTGCTGTAAAGTATATATGAATTGATTTTTCATTGCAAGACGAATATAAATATATATGATCGTAATTATTTGTACTTAAATTTCCATTATATTCGTATATTTATAACTCCTCCATATTGATGTTTTAAGATTGTACAGACTTTTAGTAAAATTTAACTGTCAAACTTAAAATATTAGTTCAATGGTAAAAGGTACTTAAAAAAATTCTGAAATTTAAATATATTGTACATAATTTATTAAATAAGGTTCTTGAGTTTTTTGAGCACTTTTAATAAAAAAACATGACTCATGCATCAAGCATGGCTGTATAAATCATGCGGCCATATTTTTGACTTATATCATTCAAAGGGTTTTTAAAAAAATATATATTCAAAAGAATAAATAGGTAAAAAAGAATGTCAAAGTTTAATATGTAACGAATAGCAAAAGTCGCCAGACAAATGTCGGGCGGCGAGTGGGTGGCAAATATCAAATTAATCATAAAACGAAACAACTCGCAAGGGCACAAAATAAATGCGATACGAGCATGATTGATTTTTGATAATCAAATTGATTACTATATTTTTTTAATAAAAAGTTTTACATCCATAGATATTTGAATCTATGACCTCCAACTAGACTAATATTTAACTACATATCAAACGAACTATGCTTTGTTTAATAAATTGATTACTATTAGTTTACATATTTTTCATTTATTTCAACATTTATTTTGACAATTATTTTACTTTTTAACTAAACCAGAATTTCTTCTTATATACATTTATTTAGGTCTAACATAAACATACTTCTAAATAAAATAATAATACTATCAAAATAGTAATAATACTTTTTACTTATTTTTATTTTCCTTATTCTATATCTAAAAAAATGCTATGTTTTGTACTGTAACAAAGCAATTCCAATGAGAAACAACTTCTATTTTTTTCCCACATGATGAAGACATTTCTTAGGTTATGATAAACATTACTAATATTCTTGACATTTACGTTTTAGATCTCGTATATTAGATCTTGTGTATCAGTGTATGGAAGTTTTGCCCACTCAAGGTGAAAATTGACGGCAAATAAATAATGAAACATAAAGTCAAACGATGAGACAAGGCAATAGATCTCTCCACAATCTTTATTGACTTTTAACAAAGCCAATGGACTGGACCTCTTGCTTCCACGGAAAAGAAACTTATCTTAAGTAAATGCGGTTGTCCACTCTTCTGAATAACACCTTTCATATGTAAATGTCGCCAGAAGCTCAAGCTTCTGACGTCTGATAGATGGACCCTCGATTGCTTCTCAAACTTCTATCAAATTATCCTAGACCTTCGGTTCTACATTCAACATGTGAATTATGCTTCATGCACAAGCTTTCCATCTTCCACCTTGGAAAAATTCAACTTCCTTTGGGTTACCGTGCAGAGCAGATCACGTCATTGTCTGCTGCATCACACGGCGGCAATTTTTTCCGTATAGTCTACGTACATTTCACTGTTGCTGTAATACTCTTAAATCGTTTCTTTCCCGTTGGACTTGATATATATATATTTATATACTTTAAGGTCCCTAATATAATTTTTACTTCTTATTCTTCTTCCTACCACGCATATTATATTTTAAATATTATATATTGAGAGATTTTAATAATATTTTATCTTATATATTATGTCTTGAGATATTTTTATGTGTTATGTAATTCTCCTGTCTAAGGAGAGGAATTATATATTTATTTAAAGTTATTAATGATATTTCGTTATTTAAGATGAGATTGTAGTTGTTATTCTCATTATTCTAATGCGACGTAGAGATAGAGCTCAACAGAGATTGATTGGCACCCATCGTCGTCACTCGATGAGAATACCATGCATGCATTGAAGGAGGAGATTCTTAATTTATAAAAGAATAGTTGATCACATTCTTAAGTGAATGGGTTTAGTTTTATATTGTTCAGTGATACCAAGGGGATAAACACATAGAATGTAAATTGTTAGTAATGATTATAGATCTATGAGACTTTTTTTTAATACTTTAGTTGATTAAAAGATGATTTCAAATCTTAGATGGTAGATCTCAAATGAAAACAAAATTTTTATCCATATAGATTTTATTCTATTTGTTCGCATAGATTTTGCACACATAAGTAACAATAAATGTGTATCTTTTTCCTCCTTGTTTATTTTCAGAATCATGTAAAGTTTTGTTGAATCAACAGTGATCAGGTTAGCTTATGAAAACATCGTTTTGAGTTGAAGTTTAATAAATAAATAAATAAATATGTTATTTCAAATTCATTTAAACAATTGATCTCATTAAATTTCAAGTGAATATTTTTTCAACTACTAATTTGATCTTTATGAAAAAAATAATTATACAAGGACCTTGAGATTTTAGTATTTTTATGAGATTTTAAATCTTTCAAGATTTTGACGAGTATCCTTGTGTTACTCGATTTTTAGTTTAATATCTCGAAAACGAGTTTCTCTAGTTTAAACTAGTTTGAATGTCTAAGAGTCCACTGTAAGGGACCAAGAGTCTGGATCTTCAATTTTATCTTGGTAATAAAAATTATGATGTGGAACTGAAATATCCAATGTGTACACTTTTCGGGTTTCCTAAGAAATACCATATGAAGAGTTATCAAGATAAAGTTTATGTTAACCACAAAGTTGAAATTATCCTTGTGATTAACGAGTATTTATTTAAAGAGTTTTACTTGAACTAGATTTTCTCAAGAAAAGTACTTGTTCTTAGATCATCAAGATTTAGGAGTTTTTTAATATTGTTATTGTTAACATATTGAATTCCTTTATAGAGATATAGTTCATAACAACTTATTTAGATTTTGAGTGTAGGATTAGTGTATCTTCTATAGAAGTATATATACTTACTTGTTGAGTCTTTTGACACGTTAAATTTCTTTTGTTGTTTATTTAATTTCACAGGTACGACTATAACATAACGGTACTAATTGCAATCCTAGAAATTTTATTTTAAGGTCGAGTCATCCTTGTCTATAGAGTATTTAAACTATCATATGTTTTGTTTTGTTTTTGTTTTTTTTTTTGGATGAGACTCAAAGATTACATTACTACGAGACTTGCACTTAAATCATTAGTATTTAAGAATTCTTATTAACAAGGTTTTTTTTTGGAAGCCTGAGAAATTGTTGAACCTGTTAATGTAATAATTGATTTTGGATTAGTACGTAAGAGAAGTAAAAGAATCGGAAGAGAATCTTGTTTCTCTCAAGGGATGGAGTTTACAGTTGCAATGCTATTGTATCTTCTTTTTTGTTTAATACACAAAGACAGCAGCAGACTGTAACTGAAAAATTCGCCATTGTCTGAAGAAAATAACAGTTGGCGTAAGTGGTTCATGCATCAATTCAGATGCACTATCAACGATATGGACGATCATGTTTAGAAATTAACTTGCTTCTTTCACGTTGTTGTGGTACCTTGTGATACCTAGTGATACCTAATGCTAATTTTTTGTTATTTGGAATGACAGTGGACTTGGACAATGAGGATCAAGCAGTAAACACTGTAACAGTTATTTCTAACTCCTCCACACTGCCGACAGTTGGAACTCCCACCTGCGAACGCTGCCAGCACGAGTTGTTTGTTTAAAGAAGCAAACATGGAGCCCATCTGATTGCTTTCGGAAGATGCATGGGAAGCTATGGGATCATCAAACAAATGCACATCCTCTCATGGTTGGCAATCACAGGCTCGAGAAAGAACTCGCAGTACTAGTTACAAGATGAAGAGCTTCATTTGATCTCTAATTGGCATCTTTATTTCCGTACCATTATCCATCATTGTAGGTAAACGAAGGATCTGAACTGGAGTTATTGCTAGGCGTCCTACAATGACAGATGTGAGAAGTTATTGCTGGACGTCGGCCTCGATCTCGGTAGTTCTGCGTCGACCTAAGTTTATTGCTGCTGATACTGTACATGGCATCATTGCATGTTCGCATACATAAGCGATGGCTTTTTCTTCGTAGGCGCTCTTCAAGATGTTACATCGTTGGTCTGTGTCAAATGAAATTTCTTTGTAATTATATAAGAGATCAGGATTTCGATTTTTATATTATTATTTTTTAAAATTTGTATGTCAGATGAAATAGTTTAATATTTGTTATGGTTGTAATATATATTAAAAATCGTTTATTAACGGGAAAAAAAAGAAGTTATATGATTATATCGTGTGAAAGCAAACTGATAAGGAAGACATCCTTGTCATCCGACATGGAACAGCTCCCAACTATCTAATACTATAAAAGATACTCCCAACTAACTGAAATGTATTGTTAACCGTTTATCTCCAATGTTGTCCCGCAAATTTCTCGCAAGTCCCAAGGGAGAGATTTCAAGTTCAAATATAACTAAAGGACCTATACATCTACAGCCCCTTGAGTTTTCCTTGTTTCGGACGTATGCTCAACAAGTATTAAAAAATTGTTTTTGAATCAAGACCATAGACTTATCGAATTATCGTTTCCTTCTAAGTTAAGTTGCACAGGGACAGGGTCAACTTTCACTGATGACCAATTCGTTATTCCAGAAGAGAAGAGGTCAAGGGACATGGTAGGAAAAAATTTATGTTGAAGCATTCATTGAGACCTATACATCTACAGCCCCTTGAGTTTTCCTTGTTTCAGACGTATGTTCAACAAGTGTTAAAAAAATGTTTTTGAATCAAGACCATAGACTTATCGAATTATCGTTTCCTTCTATGTTAAGTAGCAGAGGGACAGGGTCAACTTTCTCTGATGACCAATTCGTTATTCCAGAAGAGAAGAGGTCATGGGACATGGTAGGAAAAAATTTGTGTTGAAGCATTCATTGAGTTGGACAAACACTCTCAGTTTGATTGGACACTTTTCTTCGAAAACTTGTTTTAGTTATCTTGCCTTCAAGTTGGAGTCAATTCAGTAAAAATGGACAAGGATTTCTGTTTGGGCTGATTCTCTGTAGATATCTACATTTTGAGGTGACTCATAGATAAATTTTCCAGATGTTGTTTTGGATGTGGCAAACCTAATCTTATCAGCTAAATCGACCACAAACTTACAACAGGTTCGCAGCCCAATTAGAAATCCAGATAGGTAGGAGAGAACACCAAGATAGAGTACCAATATTGAGCACCTAGCTAGTACACCAAGTCAGAGCACATAAGCTGGCGCACAGCCACTTCTCAGGCTTCTGGCTGCTGACTTTCCACCTCCCATGTTTGTAACATTTGCCAACGAATATGCCATGGAATCTTCCCAGGCTCTTCGTTTACGATGCTGCTTGTATTCTCTAGGAGTTACCTTTGAGAAATTCCTATATAAAGACATCCATAGACAACCATTTAGGAACCTTAGGATTTGACCATAGGAGCTGATCTTATCATCTTGAGATAGATCTAGTGCAAACTACTGCAAGCCAGTCTCGTTTTCCCAAGTATTCCTTTGCATTTTGAAGAATTCCCAGCCCTTCCAAAGCAACAAGGGATCTTATTATCTTTGATATTTCAAAAGGGAACACCTTGGACAAGGTAAGTCCTCCATGCATTCCTTTGCTTTTGCTTACTTCCTACATTAGATAAAATATGTCGTGCACTTCATATAAACTGATCTTCTTCTTCTTTTTGCTTACATAAATTTCATGATGAAGATAACCACCCTATAAGATATTCTGCATGTACAATCTAAATAGAAAATTCTGGACCTTAATGTTCCTGCAAATGGCCTTTCTTTTTGTTTCTTGCACAAGAAATCTTTGTTTTTATGCACATGCATGCTAGAATATGCAATAGACGTGTTCTTTATGTATTCATCACTTGCATATGGCTTGTCAAGTTTATCTTCTCATACATGTTCTTTAGAATATTGTATAAGCATTTCTGCTATGAACCCATGATTTATTTTGCTTTTGAATCAAATAAAAAGAAAGGTTTCTGTTCATTTGCATCTCATCATATTTCAGTTTCCATCATTTGCATAACTGGCTTAATTAAAAAGGAAAATCACTTGTCTCTGAATCTGAACCAGAATTCCGAATCAGACTGCAGTCTGATTCAGATTTTCGGGGGAGCACCTATATGGCGCATCAGAGTGACGCACCAGATTGGTCAAAGAAGCAAAATCACCCTCTTTTGCATCCTCATCTACATGTTTTCCCAAATGATTTTCAATCTGATTCTTTCAATGATGATTCTTTGGTATTTTATGATTATGCATGCATGATTTCAACCACAAATGATGTTGCTTTTCCAGTTGTTTTATCCTTTGAACATTCAGTCCATAGTCCAAATTTTGTAGGCTGATTGCCATATACTCTTATATGGAGAATTTTATGCATCAACCTATGATCCAGTGGTATGGCTGAACCTTGTTACTTTTATTCAACATGAGTAAGATGTGACCTTGTGTGAGGCTATTAGCCCTTGAGCACAAGATCCATAAATCATCTCACACTTGCATTTCTTCATTTTTAAAGGATATTTTTCGAATTTGCAGAAGATTTTACGTTGCACAACATTCTAGAACGCATTTATATATGACTTTGCACTGCGGAATTTCTGTTTTACCTCAACACATCTTTCTGGCCCACATAGGAGCACATAGGTGACGCACCAGACTAGAGCACCAGTCTGGCGCACCAAACAGGCACATCTGCCAATTTTTCAGTAGCACATAGTAGCTTTCCCTAAGGTTTTTAGCATGTTTTCCGGTTCGGATTTGTTTCTGCTTTTCTCTGGCTTTCTTCAGCTTTCTTCCTTGATATATCAAGAAGACCCAACTCTGTTTTCATGCTTTTCCATACATGATAGCTCATACATTGCATATAGTAAAGCAAGGATGAAAAATCACTCGAAGTTATCAGATCTTTAATCTTATTTATGCAATACCCTTGCATCAATGCTTGACCCGCGATACGAGTGATCCTTTTGAGCATTAGGACACACCTTGCATCCCGTGCACCCTTATTTTAGCATAAGACACCACTCACCTAGCAAGGCATGACATATCGCCCTCAGGCGTACAGTAAAGGCTGAAAAGCTGACATTTCATATAAGTAAACGAGAAACCCATAAAAAGACCGATTTATCGGGCGCACGAGGGTGCCTAACACCTTCCTCGTGCGTAACAGGATCCTTGCCTGATTTTCTGGTTTATGACCTGCTTTTCATTGGCTTACTTGCATGATTTATATGGTTTTCTTTGTCTTCCATTTTAATAGACTAGGTGGCGACTCCTGCATTTTTTATTTTATTTTTACTGTTGCTTTACCAATCCTCGTGTATTTGGCCTTTCGCGCTCAACCTCGAGGTTGTGGCCAGCATGGTTACACTCTCAAAACTATATATTTTGTGACTCCCACATTGAATCTAATACTCACTTATTTCTTAACTGCACCTATATTTGCCAGATTTGGTGTTTTTTCTTATCTTCGAATTTATATCATGGTTATTACTGCATTGCAGATTTACTCTCATATAAACCTGCTCTTAGATTTCCCTTAAATGATCGTGGTTGGACTGTATTACTTCAAATCATCCTCTGGTTGACTTGGAAAGAGAAAAATTGTAGAATTTTCCGAGGCTCTTGTAAATCTTACTTTCTTACTATATTGGATATCATTGGACTAATGAACCTATGGATAGAATCTCTTGTTTCAGGGTTTGAAAAGGAAGCATTGCTGAGCTCATTATCTTCTATGTCTGCTGCATGGACTGCGAACCAAGCCTCCAATCCTGCTATCACCAGGGGATCTTTGGAGGCCTCTCACCGTCAACCCTCGGTTGCAGACATGCAAGACCCTTCCTCTGTCAATGATATGGGACAGTAAACATCCTGCTATATCTTGAAATATTGGAAAGTTTGATTTTAACATGTACTTATTAAGGTAAAAACATTGCCATGATTTTATTATCATTCTGTTTAAAATTCTGTATCATTTTAGACATATGATTCCCTTAGTTGTATTTTTACCATTGAGATTTTTATTAATATAACTTACCGATATCAAAAAAAATAAAAAATGATAAAACTGTTAGATTATTATAACTTTTGGAAAGAAGCTATATTCTCAAAAACTGTTCAAAAATTCTACCAAACAAACTTTTAAGAATGAAACATAGAAGTTGACATAAAAATATTTCATATAAAACAAGTACATTTTTTTCCTTTGGAAAACAATTTCGTTACGAGGAAGAGCTAGCTCCCTCTCCTCCTTTTTCTTTTTTTTTGGGGGCTTTAAGCATGGTTCGTAGATCCCACAGCATGGGTTCCAAGAGGGGCCTAAAGGGAATAAACGTGATCATATTTGTGTGACTTTCTTATTGTTTGTGTTTGTATCTCTTGTCGCTCAATAGTTGAGATTTCACGGTGCCTTTTTGATGTCAAAAGATAATTTCAAATCTGATTATCGAAACCCAAATAAAAAATAGTAAAATGTGACAAACAAAAAAACTGTACATGTATAAATCACACGAATGCTCGTAAGTCAAATCTCCTTCACTCCAACCAACAATATTAAATTTTCAAACAAAGCACTAATGATGGATCAATATCCGAGAGGATTACCTCCCAACCAACAGAAAGGTTGTGTTAACAGGTCGCTTTGAATTTGTCGATATCAATTTAGATAAAATGTCGACTGTTATGTCTTCCATTAATATTATTCTCTCGAAGATGCTCCTTACAAGCATCTCCATTGGCAGACATGGAAATCAGGTCAGGTCAGTTTTAGGTCGTCCGGTCCAGCCTTAGGCTCAGTTCGGGTCCGATACGGTCCCAGCCCGAAAATCTCAGCAATGAGTCGAGCTAGACTAGACTAGTCGTGGACCGTGGGCCTAGGATTCAGCCCTCAAAAGTCCGTTTAGAAGG
>JAMKQA010028168.1:0-11393 GCA_024699735.1 Posidonia australis
TTCGTTGGCACATTCGTTTGCAAGAGTAACAGCCCGGAAGGTGGAAGGTCAACAGCCAGAGCTGGGCGCCTGCTTGGTGCGCCAACTTGGTGCGCCACATTGGTGCGCTAGCCCTGCTCACAAATGTTTCATTGGGGCTCTGGCTAATGGGTTTGGGGCTTGGTTCAAGGGCTGATCACATCCAAAGCAACATAGGGACACTCATTCCTGGGTCACCTCAAAATCGGGGTGTCTACACAAGTCATCACAATTCATTTTGTCTTCCAAGTACAATTCAGGACAATTGTGGGATAAACATACTTCCAGCCACTAGGTGATTGTTTCACTTGCTTCGACCAGTGACGGTCTAAATTGCTCTGATGGTTCAAGAGACATCTATAGTTACAGTCTGACACTCCATATCCTCAAGTGATGTCTAGCTAGTTCGATACCAGGAGTATGTCGGCTGCTCTTTGGTCAAAAATCCCATAACAAGCGCTTGATAAAACACCAAACCAGAGCCTTTGACCAGGAACATGTAAGTTGCTTTATGGAAAGGACTATTTTGAGAATGCTTGGTGCAAATTATCCTTGGAATGAGGGTCAAGCGCACATTCTTTTTGAAAAGTGACATTCATTACATAACGATTCCTACAAAGTGACAACTACAACAGGACACTGCAATAAGTCAAGCATTAGATCTGGAGCATTGTTGGCATGTCACAAGCACTATGAATTCATGGTGGCGTTGAGCATAGACAACTAATCCCCAGCTATCTCAACTGATATCTCACACAGCGGCGATGGTCCAAAGTGCACTGGTAATTGTGAGTAAGGTCCCCTTGGCAAACCCTTTTGGTTAAACAATTGGTCAAGGCCCCCTGTATCCTTGTTTTCCAACACTTTTCTGGTAGTTCATCTCAATATTAAGGATGCTGGCTTTGCCCAGGTATCCCTCCATCTGCTCTATGCAGCCTTCATAGTTTTGTTGTCACTTCTAGATACCAGGGGCGTGTCGACTCCCCTTAGATATCTTCTTCCTTCTTTGTTATCATCCTACTCAAGAATCTATCACCAACCTAAGCTCGGTTGGCAAGTTCCACATCTCCCCTGTGTTTGACCTACTTCGACTAGGTGAGTCTAGATTTCGTCTCCTTCTAGGCTTTAGATGAAGTCTAGATGATTCTTATCCTTGTCTCCCTGATTTGTGTCCAAGAGGACGGAGATCAAAGACATTCCCATTGACTTTGCTCCAAATGGATGAAGTCCATTCCCTCTAGTTTCTCATTTGGGAAGAAACAGAACCCGGAGATAATATCACCCCTGCGAACAGATCTGATGTCCTATCATGTCATTTCCTTAGGATGATATCCTAAACTATCACTTAAGCTGATATCCTAAACTATCACTTAAGCTGATAACCAAAACTATCACCCCTTCGACAAACAGGTCTGATGTCCTGTCATGTCCTTTCCTTAGGCTGATAACCTAAACTATTACATAGGCTGATATCCTAAACTATCACTTAGGCTAATAACATAAACTATCACTTAAACTGATATCCTAAACTATCACTTAAGCTGATAACCTAAACTATCACCCGTTCGACGGACAGGTCAGATGTCCTGTCATGTCCTTACCTCAAGTTGATAACTTAAACTACCATTTAGGTTGATAACCTAAACTATCACTAAGGTTGATATCCTAAAATATCACTTAAGCTGATAACCAAAACTATCACCCCTTCGACGGACAGGTCTGATGTCCTATCATGTCCTTTCCTTAGGCTAATAACCTAAACTATCATTTAGGCTGATAACCTAAATTATCATTTAGGTTGATATCCTAAACTATCACTTAGGCTGATATCCAAAACTATCACTTAGGCTAGTAACCTAAACTATCACCCCTTCAACAGACAGGTCTGATGTCTTGTCATGTCCATTACTTAGGTTGATATACTAAACTATCACTTAGGTTGATAACCTAAACTATCACTTAGGTTGATAACCTAAACTATCATTTAGGCTGATATCCTAAACTATCACTTAGGCTGATATCCTAAAATATCACTTAGGCTGATATCCTAAACTATTATTAAGCTGATAACCTAAACTATCACTTAGGCTGATAGCCTAAACTATCACTTAGGTTGATATCCTAAACTATCACTTAGGCTGATAACCTAAACTATCACCCCTTCGGCTGACAAGTTTGATGTCCTGTCATGTCCTTTCCTTAGGCTGATATCCTAAATTATCATTTAGGCTAATAACCTAAACTATCACCCCTTCGGTTGGCAGATTTGATACCCTACCATGTCCTTTCCATAGGTTGATAAACCAAACTATCGTTTAGGCTAATATCCTAAACTATCACTTAGGCTAATATCCTAAACTATCATTTAGGCTGATACCCTAAACTATCACTTAGGCTGATAACCTATACTATCACCCCTTTGGCTGACAGGTTTGACGTCCTGTCAAGTCCTTTCCTTAAGCTGATACCCTAAACTATCATTTAGCTTGTAACCTAAACTACCGCCCCGTTGGTTGACAGGTTTGATAACCTATCATGCCCTTTCCTTAGGCCGATAACCTAAACTATCATTTAGGATGATATCCTAAACTATCACTTAGGCTGATATCCTAAACTATCACTGAGGCTGATAAGCTAAACTATCATCCGTTCGACAGACTGGTCTGATGTCCTGTCATGTCCTCTACTTAGGTCGATATCCTAAACTATCACTTAGGCTGATGACCTAAACTATCACTTAGGCTGATGACCTAAACTATCACTTAGGCTGATGACCTAAACTATCACTTAGGCTGATATCCTAAACTATCACTTAGGCTGATATCCTAAACTATCACTTAGGCTGATAACCTAAACTATCACTTAGGCTGATAACCTAAACTATCAATTAGGATGATATTCTAAACTATCACTTAGGCTGATAACCTAAACTATCACTCATTCATCTAACAAGTTTGATGTCCTGTCATGTCCTTTCCTTAGGCTGATATCCTAAACTATCATTTATGCTGATAACCTAAACTATCACCCCTTCGGTTGACAAGTTTGATACCCTATCATGTCCTTTCCTTAGGCAGATAACCTAAACTATCATGTAGGCTGATATCCTAAACTATCACTTAGGCTGATATCCTAAATTATCACTTAGGCTGATAACCTAAACTATCACTTAGGGTGATAAACTAAACTATCACTTAGGCTGATAACCTAAACTATCACTTAGGCTAATAACCTATACTATCACTTAGGCTGATATCCTATACTATCACTTAGGCTGATAACCTAAACTATCACCCCTTCGGCTGTCTGGTTTGATGTCTTGTCATGTCGTTTCCATAGGCTGATATCCTAAACTATCATTTAGGCTGATAACCTAAACTATCATTTCTTTTGGTTGATAGGTTTGTTAGCCTGTCATGCCCTTTCCTTAGGCTGATAACCTAAACTATCATTTAGATTGATATCCTAAACTATCGCTTAGGCTGATAACCTAAACAATCACTTAGGCTGATATCCTAAACTATCACTTAGGTTGATAACCTAAACTATCACCCCTTCGGCTGACAGGTTCGATGTCCTTTCCTTAGGCTAATATCCTAAACCATCATTTACGTTGCTAACCTAAACTATCACCCCTTCGGTTCACAGGTTTGATACCCTGTCATGCCCTTTCCTTTGGTCGATAACCTAAACTATCATTTTGGCTGATATCTTAAACTATCACTTAGGCTTATATCCTAAACTATCACTTAGTCTGATAACCTAAACTATCACTTAGGCTGATAACCGCAACAATCACTTAGGCTGATATCCTAAACTATCACTTAGGCTAATAACTTAAACTATCACCCCTTCAACTGACAAGTTTGATGTCCTATCATGTCCTTTCCTTAGTCTAATAACCTAAACTATCACCCCTTTGGTTGATAGGTTTGTTACCTTATCATGCCCTTTCCTTAGGCAGATAACCTAAACTATCACTTAGACTCGTAACCAAAACCATCATCCCTTCGGTTGACAGGTTTGATATCCTGTCATGCCCATTCCTTAAGTTGATATCTCCTGAGAAAATATCCCAAACTATCCAGTTGGTATCCATCATCAGTCTACCCTTAAGTCGGCAAGTTTGATATCTTGCTATGTATCCCTTCGAGCCGAAAGGTCTGTCATTCGCCAAGTCCCCCATGTCGTGCGACGAGCCTGATAGTCTTGTCCAAGCATCCCTTGGCATGAGTCGGGAAATCCCTCGCGCTCCCCTCCGTGGGCTAGTGGGCTACCCTCTCGTCGTCAGCATCGCCTTCATTGCATCATGCATGGGCCACGATCCATGACTATTGGTACATCCACTGAATAAGTGGTTCATGACCCCACAGCAAATACCACTCTCCTGCGAACTCAGATGGGGTGCCTTGTCAACCCTGAGCATCGGTCTTGATTCTCTTGACCTCGCTAAGGGAGGGGCATCTATAGACATTCCGATTTTGCAGTCACTTGACAGCAAGCTCCTTTGGAAAGATGCTCTAGTTGCGACCACCAATCCTAAATCCTAACTCCACCATAACTCTAAACCCACAAACCTACTCAAGCCCACACAAACCCATTCAAGCCCACACAAACCCACTCTGACCTAATCAAAAATTAAAACCAAACAAAACTCATTTAAAACATTTAAAATCCAAATTAATTAAGGCAAACCCCAATTAAAACTCAAAATTAAATAAAATCCACTTAAATCTACTAAAAATTCAAATTAATCAAGTGAAAACCCCAATTAAAACTCAAAATTAAATAAAATCCACTTAAAATCCAATTTAATCATGTGAAAACCCTAATTAATACCAAAATCAAATAAAATCCATTTAAATCATTTAAAATCCAAATTAATTAAGTAAAAACTCTAGTTAAAACCAAAATCAAATAAAATCCATTTAAACCACTTAAAATCCAAGTTAATTAAGTGAAAACCCTGATCTAAGTTAATTAAAACCCTAAAGAAGTAAAACTCAATAAAATCCATTAAAATTTAAATCTAATTAAAAAGAAAGCCTAATCTAAACAAAAATCAAACACAAAACCAATGAAATCAAAATCTAAGTCAAAACCCAAATAAAGACCAATTAAACCAAAATTTAGATTAAACCCCTAATTAATCAAGTAAAAAACCAATTAAATCTAAATTAAAGTTCACACATAAAACTTTAATCCATTAAAATTCAGAAAAACTCTAAAATAATAAAACCCAAAACCCTAATTTAAAATCAATTAATTAAACTCAAAACCCCATTTAAAATCGAAGTAAGAATCCCAATTAAAACCTTAATCAAGCAAAACTCAATAAAATCCCTTAAAAATGGAATCTAATTAAATAAAAACCCAAATCTTTAATTAAATCAAGAGAAAATCAATTAGATCAGAATCTAAATAAAATCCTTAAGCAAATCAAAGTAAAGACTAATTAAATCAAGATTTAAATGAATTCTCAATTAATCAAACCCAAAACCATTTTAATCAATTTAAAACTAAAGTAATCCATTTAATTAAATTTAAATCACCAAATAAAACCTTAATCAACTTAAAATGCTAAAACACAAATAAGTCTATCCAAAATCACAAATTAATCCAAAATTAAATCACTAAAACAAAAAAAAAAAACCAAAAAACACCAAAGCCCAATCACTAGGCCCAATTCAAGCCCATACACCACTCAATCAAAAACTTAGGAAAGCCAGAAAAATAATTCCAGCGACCCCCTTAATCTCTGACGATATCCCGCAAACTCTGGCAACATCCCAGGAACTCCAGAGCATAACCCAGAGTCTCGTGATCTTTGATCAACCTCCTCCAGCTCACATTCGATCCAACGACGCTCATTTACTAGAAAGAGGAGGATCAACGGCCCTGGAATGCCTCGTCGGAGTATAAAGCCTACGTCACCGACAAAGACCGGTGGTTTTTTGGCCATCCATCGATCCTCCCCCAGTTTGAAACCCAGAAGAGAACCCCTCATGCCTTAGAACCCTAGCCACTTTCACCACATCTAGAGCTCCTTCTCGATCCCTTTTCGCAACTTAGGAGCCTCCCTGAACCATCACTGGAGCAGTCACCAGAGGAGCACCGTCGACAAGCTTCCGGGAGAAACACCCTTCTCAGTCAGGTAATCCCTCTTCTTTGTTTGAATCCTCTTTTCTATTACTCCCGTTAGGTCCCTTTAGGCTCCCTAGATTGGTTTTCGATGGAGATACACCCCCTGTACGCCGTCGTCTCCCTTCGATGATGGGTTCTCCATCGCCTGCAAGGCCACGAGCCTCCTGGTTCTAGGAGAGGCCCTGGGCCTCTCCTCATTCTTCTTCCTCCTCCTCCTTAAGTTCCCATCACTTAGGGGAGGATCCTCAGGCCTCTCGTGCTTGAGATCGCCGCCGTCACCGCTGCAGTCGTCGTCTCACCGGATCCCGTGACGGGGGGAGCACCCCAGGCAGTTCCAGCATCTCCTGTGACTCCCCAGAGCATCGCCGAGACACCCTAGAGCTTCTTCGATCCCCGCCACGTTGAGCCACAGCTTCTGGAAGCGCCACCATTGCAACACCGTCACCGGGGAAGAACGCCGACGAGGGAGGATTGACAGCACACTCCAGCGGTCAAGAGCCTGATCTACACCGTTGGATCTTTCCCCCATCACCTCCTCCAGCTTCTTAGCCTTTCAGATCATCAATCAGCCACTGAAAGAGCACAGAAGGATTCCCCAAGCCGTCGCTGTCGGTGATCTTGGAATCGCTGCCGGTGGTTGTCAGTTTTTTAGGTTTTTTGATAAAGGCCCTTTTAATTTTAAAGCATTAAAATTAGATCCTAGGATTTTATGCCCTAGCCCCTGAACTTTTAATTAAAATTGCATTTCTTTAGTTTTACTGTAAATATTGCATGCTTTACCCTATTTCTTTTTAATTTCATTCTCAGTCCTGTAAATACGTGTCTTCTCACGTTTAAACCCCTGCATTCATGTTTTCCTTGCAATTAAATCCTAAAGTTTTACACTAAGCCCCTAGAGTTTTTTTTTTAAATAAGCCTTCATTGTGAAATTTGCATTCAGACCCTTAAAAGACTTTAAAATCACACTGATCAACATAAAAGTCTAATTTTAATCATATTTAAGCCCAGTAATTTTGCATGTAAGTCCCTGGATTCACAACATATAGTCCCTGAGCACAGGAAATTTGCATCCAGACCCTTAGACTAATCTCAAAACCATCATTTAGGGTTTTAATTGTTTCCTCACATATTTTTGATATTTTCCACTTATTGCATTTCATATTTTGCACTTTGTAGACACCACGATTTCTGCCTAGTGTTGGCAGATGGATCTAGTAGAGAGCGCAACTGAACGGCTGACTTGGATTTCCCCAACCAAGCCCATGAACTTAAGCCAACCTAGAAAACCCCAAATTACCCTTAACCCTTTTCTTTCAACTAAGCCAAAAACCTAAAACCCAGCCCGTGTGCTCTAGCCCAATGACACATGCGGCCCATATGCACGGCCCAAGCGCGCATCAGGGCCAAGGCAGCACTGCGGGCATCGCCTGACTGGTCACTTTCGTTGTACGACCTCGTACGAGCGACGCCATGCACGCAATGTTGACTTGTCTCTTGGCGTTCTTGAGCATGCCTATGCCCTATCCTCAGCCACCCACGCCCTACGCCGCTTCCGCCGACACGCAAGGCCTGCAACGGTGCCAACGAGCCTTCTCCTGCCACCCCTGACAGCTTCCCATGCTCTACCATCTCCACCTACCAACAGAGCGACCAACCAAAACCATCTGGAGCCCTTCAGCCAAAACACACGAAGCATTCGCGAGAGGAGCCAGAGAAACCCATGGGTGAGTTCGTCGGAGAAGAGCGAAACCTAACTCGTGAATCACTAGAGATTCCTCTTCCTTGCCACCAAGGGAGTCCCTCAGACAACTTCCGAGCTGTCCCGACCCTCTTCGACCAGTCCTCCTCCACTAGGCAGCCATTCCAGCCACTCTCGCCGGAACCCATCATCGCTAGCTTCAACGACGCTCCATAGTCTTTCTTAGGTAAACACTTTCTTTCGGGTCTCCATAGGAGCATTGTATATCGCATTTGCACCCTTCCTAGGTGGTTTCCCTTGGTTTTCATTCACACATTGTGCATCTCGCTGATTTACGCTGCTGACGGACGTCATCATCGGTGTGAGGTCACCCTGACCCTTGAGCGCCTGGTGCAAACGTCCCATGGCCTCTCTTCCTCTCTCTTCATCCCTCGGAGCGACTGAGTCAACCTCCTGCACTAGAGACCTCACGTAGAGGCTCGTCGGAGGGGAGTCGGCGTTGACGCTAGCGACGAAGGTGGAGAGAGGAGCCCATTGCATTTCACCCTTAGCTCGACATTTGCATCTCATCCTGGTGGTCCTCCCAAGCTACCAGACATATCCCTAGGCCCGGAGATGCTTCGCCTTCCGAGGAGGAAGTGATGAAGGAGGCAGGCCTGGCCTGGCCCTATTTCATATGCGCGTTGTGGGTGCGTGCCCCACATGCGCGTATGGACCAGGGCATGGATAGGGTCAGGTCCCCGCCAAACTGTGGTCACTTGCCCTACTATAGGTCATTCGTGCACGTTTTATTACCTCTGGCATATTTTCATTCTCTACTTTGCTCAGATTTCTTATTAATGATAAGGGTTCTCCGTAAGTTTTTGAGTTTCCTTGAGTTTGATACTTGCATGAGCTTTTGGGGTGATTTCTCCCCCGTGCTTCGTTGGCCATATCCTAGCGGTGCCTTTGCATGGTGGGTATGGCAATGATGGCAAATGATCATGACATCCCCAGGAATACGCATCTGGGCTGCGTGATTGATGTGCGCATGGCACATGTGCGGGTCACCCAGGGACATAGTCCGGTCCAGCCTAGCCAGTAGAGCCCACCCGTCTTCCATCTTGTGTTTTGCTTGTAGTCTCCTATTTTGATTATTCTTTCTTTTAACTTAAGTTTCGTTTCTTAAATCATATGGTTTATTACTCTTGCATCATCCATATAGCCCATTAATCAGCATCAAGTGCCTACATTTCCATGCACGCGAGCCCATGGGGCATCTTCTCCTTTTGTGTTAGGACATTGGCTGACCCTGTTCGGTCTGGAGCCTGTCACCGAGTCGGTTGCGGTGACCACCACCCGAGCTCTGGAGTTGCCGGTGTCTCTCCCTCTACTGGGCCCATTTGCTTTGACTACCTAGCCGACTATGGTAGCCTCTTTGGTAGGATCCGTCCCTTCTGGACAGTCTACTCCCCTTCTGCCTTTTGCTGTGTCAGCTCCGCTGGCAATCCCATCCATCGATACTGCTACCGATTGGAGCCTAACTGTGCAAGCCCAGTACTTCTTGGCCTTCGCCCGAAAGCTGCAAGGCATGGCACTCTCGCTGAACTCCTCCCTACTCCCTGCTTCTCCTCCCCCTAAGGTCTCACCACCCTTGGCTTTGGTGCTCCACTTTGCACCCACTGCACCTCCCTGACCGTCGCCCCAGCTCCTCGCTAGTCAGGTGACAGGGGTGTCGATCCTACAGCCTTCACCTTCATCTCACTCTTCACAGCATGCATCTCCCGCACCTAGTGGTAAGTCCCTCGGCCTGGCAGGGGCGCAACACTCCCTCATCCCCCTGCCCGTACTCGCACCAGGACAGCAGTTACCGCCCACAAACCACGCACCACTCACAACACTGCATACTGCCTACCCTCCATCCCTGCATCAAACATAGGTTCCCCCATGCATCTCACACCACACCACTCACCCGCACGGGTATGCCGGCCATGATGCCATGACACTAGGTGGTATGATGGTGGATCTGAAGGAGCACCTCGGTGCGACCCACACGGCATACGTGGTACCCACCCAAGCTGCGCCAGTCTCAACAGCTCCTATCCAGGATGGGCGATTTGGAAAGAGCACTTTGACAAGTGCAGGGTGGTGATCGCCAGTCTTTTCAGTTCTGGGACCTCTGCTATTTTCCAAAGGCAACTCTCCTGCCGAATTTCCAAGTCTCGGACTTTGAAAAATATAATGGAAATGGCTACCCCATCTCCCATCTGAGGGCATAATACGGAGACCTCGCTCAACTCTAGGTTGACGAAAGGTTGTTGATCCGCTTATTCCAGAAAAGTCTCTCTAGCACTGCCTTGAAGTGGTTCACTTTCTTGGGTATGGCGACCATCCAGACTTGGAACGACCTAGCCCAGGCATTCCTAGAACACTATTCCTTCAACCTCGACCTTGTCCCCAAGAGGGAGGACTTGGCCCCCACCAAGCGGAAGCCCATCGAACCGTTTGGAGAGTACGTGGGGTGTTGGCGTGCCCTTGCCTCATAGGTCAAGGATAGACCCTCTGACGAGGAGTCTATCGAAATGATCATCTGTGGGGCACAACCAACCACAAGGGCTCTGCTTAGCATCCAGCCTATCACCACCTTCTCTTCTCTGATTAGAGCCAGCACCCGCATGAAAGGCTTGCTACGAAGTGGCAGCTTCCCCGTCTCACCGCGTTCGCCAATCAGGCGACCACCTCCAACCACAACGTCGGCACCAGCAGCAACAACAATGGCTCTGCCTCCAGCTATCCAAAGAGGAGGGATCCCCCAAAGAGCACCGCTACGTACCCTAGGTCCCCTGCTTTACCAGTGAACGTGGTGGGCCCACTGGCTCAAAATCAGGTAGTCTATGCACCAGCACGTAAGACACCCCACACACCTCACATCACTACCACCGCCGAGCCAGTGTATCCCGTAGCACCGACAAGGCAAGGACAGTACCCCCGACATGGAAGGCCTCGACGACTCGATCGAGATTCACCCCACTCGTCAAGCAGTTGAGCGCCATCCACCCCAAGGTACATTCACTCCTCAGGTATCCAAATGTTTGCCCACCGCCGAATCCATTGTCGAGGTGGTATAAAGCGAATTCGTACTTGTAGACACCCCAATTTTCCCAATTTTGCAGGACAGAGATGTGGTGGCTGAGCTCAAACCCTTATCAGGCCATTTAATTCATGGAGACCCAATTGGGCCCATGAAGGCCCATCAAACCCTAATTGAGCCCATTTGGGCCCATAACACTATCTTAGGCCTATTTGACTTCATCGAAGCCCTTTGAGCTTATTTGGCCCCACAGGACTTGTTTAGGCCGATTTAGTCGTTCCTAGGCCCATTCAATTCATCGGGAAGGCATTTGGCTCGTTTAGGCTTGTGTGGGCCCACAAGGCCCGTTTAGGCCCTTCGAGCCCGACTGAATCCGCCTTGGCCCCAAAGCCCACATTGGCTCAGCCCATTTCTCATTTTCTTTCTCCAAAATCAACACTCCTTTTTTCTTCCTCTTTTTTC
>JAMKQA010028170.1:0-11884 GCA_024699735.1 Posidonia australis
GAAAAGCCTCGAATATTCGTTGGCATATTCGTTTGCAAGGGTAACAGCCCGGAAGGTGGAAGGTCAGCAGTCGCGGCTGGGCGCCTGGTTGGTGCGCCAACTTGGTGCGCCAGCCCTGCTCACAAATGTTTGATTGGGGCTTTGGCTAATGGGTTTGGGGCTTGGTTTATGGGCTAATCACATCCAAAGCAACATAGGGACTCTCATTCCTGGGTCACCTCAAAATCGAGGTGTCTACACATACCAAAGGGACATGACAGCTTTATTCCACGATCTTATGCATCAAGAGGTTGTAGTGTACGTGGATGACATGATTGCCAAATCTAAAGAGCCTGAGGACCATCTCTCCTGCTTGAGAAGGTCGTTCGAGCGCTTGCGAAAGTATAAGCTCCGTTTGAACCCCAACAAATGTGTATTTGGGGTATCCTCTGGAAAGCTACTAGGGTATATCATCAGTCAAAGGGGAATTGAAGTGGACCCCCACAAAGCCAGGGCTATTGTTGACATGCCTCCTCCAACCATCGAAAAAGAGATTCGTGGTTTATTAGGACGGCTACAATATATTAGCAGGTTCATTGCACAGCTTATGCCTATATGTGAACCCATATTCAAGCTACTGAGGAAAAACGCCCAGACTTGCTGGAATGATGAATGTCAAGCGGCCTTTGATAAAATCAAGCAGCTTCAGGTAAAGCCCCTAGTTTTAGTTCCCTCTACACTAGGGCGCCCTTTGCTACTATATCTCTCCACAACACAACATTCCATGGGCACAGTTCTGGGTCAGCATGATGAGTCTGGGCGCAAAGAGAAGGCTATCTACTACCTCAGCAAAAAGTTCAACGACTGCGAGGTTAAATACAACCCAATAGTGAAAGTCTGCTTATCTCTAGTGTGGGCCACCCAGCGCCTCCGGCATTATATGATGGCATATCCAGTATTGTTGTTGTGTCGGCATGACCCTATCAAATATCTATTCCAGAAGCCAGCCTTGGTGGGCAAATGTGTCAAATGGTAGGTGATGCTATCCCAATACGATATCACCTTTGTCACACAGAAATCCATGAAGGGACAAGCCATGGCGGATCACATGGTCGACTTACCTTTGCCAGAATATCAGCAGTTATAAACCCAGTTCCCAAATGAAGATATATTTTTTGCAATGGGCGAGGAGGAACTAAGGGGACCTCAGAATGAGCATCAGTGGTGTCTGTACTTCGATGGTGTAGTCAATAAATAAGGAAGAGGCATCGGTGCAGTTCTAGCTACGCCACAAGGACAGCTTATTCCCTTTGCGAGGAAGCTGACATTTGAATGCACCAATAATGAAGCCGAATATGAGGCCTGCATTTTAGGCTTACAAGTAACAAAGGACCAAGGCGCCCGAGAACTCCACGTATTTGGCGACGCAATGCTGGTTATTTCCCAAGTCAATGGCGACTGGAAGACAAAAGACCAGAAGCTCATACTATATCATGAATATTTGCTGAAATTGACTGAAGAGTATGAAGATGTCAATTTTTCCTTCATGAAACAAGCTAAGAATGCGTATGCAGACGCTCTAGCCACTCTAGCATCATGGTTATCACTCCCATAGGCACAGACCATAGATATTTCAGTCACATGCATTGAACAGCTAGTACATTGTATGCATATCCAAGAGGCGCCATCATCTGCTGAACTGCCTTGGTATAGTGATGTTAAAGCTTTTCTGGAGTATGGCAGTTTCCCTCCCGGCGTTTCTGCATCAGATAAGAAAACCTTGACACGGTTAGCATCCAAATATGTGCTCGGGGCCGGGCAACTATAAAGAAGGCCTTATAACTAGACGCTTCTCAGGTGCACAGACAAAAAGGAGGCGGATATGCTAATGTTGAAAGTCCACGCAGGCACCTGTGGCCCACATATGAATGGGGTTCTTCTAGCCAAGAAAATTATGTTGCAGGGATATTTCTGGTCTACTATGGAAACGGACTGCTGCCAGTTTGTCAGAAGATGCCATAACTGTTAGATACACGGCAATTTTATACATGCTCCCCCGCAACAATTACATAGCATGTCATCGCCCTAGCCATTTTCTACCTGGGGAATTGATGTTATCATGGCCATTCATCCTGCTGCATCTAATGGACACCGTTACATTCTGGTAGCCATCGATTATTTCACAAAATTGGTCGAGGCGGCATCATACAAAACAGTCATAGCAGCCATTACAGAAAAATTCATCAAGAATAATATTGTCACCAGATTGGGGTTCCATTTGCTATCATTTCAGACAACGGAACTAATTTCATAGCAAAGAGAGTTGAGGATTTTCTCCAGAGTTGCAAGATCAGGCATCACAGATCCTCCCCCTATCTACCGCAGATGAATGGGGCAGTAGAGTCGGCTAATAAGAATCTGGTGAAAATCTTGAAGAAGATGGCCGAGACTCATTAAGATTGGCATGAGAAGCTGCCCTATGCATTATGGGCCTACAGGACCTCCATCCGGACGTCAACCGGAGCAACACCTTATTCTTTGGTGTATGGCATGGAGGCGGTCCTTCCCTTTGAAGTGGAGATTCCTTCGTTAAGGATCTTGAAGGAGGCAGAATTAGAAGAGGCAGAGTGGATACAAGATTGCTGTGTTCAGCTAGATTTTATTGATGAACATAGATTACAAGCTCTGCATCATGCCCAATGCTACTAGAAAAGAGTGGCCCGAGCTTATCAGAAGAAAGTCCGTCCTAGAAGCTTTGAACCAGGAGACTTGGTTTTGCGTGCCATTCATTTGCCCGATGCACGGGGAAAATTTAGGCCTAACTGGTGCAGACCTTTTGTGGTTAAGGAGGCCCTGTCAGGGGGTGCAATCATTCTTGAAGGCATGGACCATAGAGAGCAGTCAGAGCCTGTCAATGCCTCCTACTTAAAGAAGTACTATCAGTGACTCCTAGTCAATCCTTAGCCTTGCACCGTGAGCCATGCATTTTCATGTTTCTTCTTTTCACCTACCAATATTTTAGATTATTGCATCCTAACTTTTACATGAATAATCTTCTGCACCTTTTCTTTTTGCATAACATTATCATTACCTGATGAGGAAAATCGGAAGCCTGCTTGCGTAAGACATGTCCAGTCCTTCTCCTATGTTACTACCCTAGAAACTTAGGAGGTGAGGAAGAGATTTCAGTAGAATGGACGGAATGTGCAAATTCCCAGGGGACCTATATCTCCAGAGGGAGGAGAAAAAATGTTAGGGCATAAGTGAGAGTGTGAGCAAAAAAGAAACAACATAGACTTTGGAGCACAAAAGAAATAAGAAGATAGAAGTTGCAGACAGAAGTCGGCTCCACTGAGAGAGGCATGTAGGAAAACTCCATCCCTATCACATGACTTGGAGAGGAGTTGAAGCATACACCTACCAAGCCCACAGGTTCAAAGGGACTAGCCACCCCTTTTACATCAAACTAAAAGAGCAGCCACCCCTCAGCCTAGGTGTTTATTACCTCCAAGCCGGGATAGGGTAAGTCAGCATGCCTTCGAGGGAGAAAAAGAAATATGAATCCTTAAAAAGTAGATGTAGGGCCCCAAGAATTTGGCATGAAGTCCATAATATCTGAAGGAGAGCCACAAATAAACCTAAGTGTTTAGGTTAGTGCCACATGAGTCGAGGACAGTGCCACCTCTTACAGCAGGCAAAACAGGCTCTCTTGGCGCTGAGGGCACCAATATTTAATCCTCTCTCTACATTGCACTTTTTGCACAGCATTCAACATTTTAAGTCAAGCATGTTTGTATCACTTTGCAAGGCATTTGGCCGTATTCTGACTAGGGGCATGCCAGCTGCCTTTTTTGGTCATAATATAGGCAAATAGGCATTTGACTAGGGGCATGATAGTCATTTCTGTAATTGGAAGAATCTATGACCAGGGGCATGCTAGTAAATCTTGAGAGTAGTGCTGGAAATACATGAACATATACAAGCAAGTCAGGATGACATAAATGCAAGCAATTTTTATTTTGGTCCATCACTGATACAGACATTGCTAATTAACCCTGGGCTTCTTTGAGCTGCTAGCCCCTGTGAAACAAGTGCCACTAGGTAGAATCTCGCTTATGGGCCATGTCTCCCTTATTTAGGCTTCGTACTCCACTGTGCAACTGGAGCCCTCGGTAATGGCAAGATTAGAGGATTTGATGCCTACACGCATCTTGCGGGCCAATTCTGAAGTTGTCGCATTCGAGCCGACAATATACCTCTTATACCAGTCAGGATAGGGACTTTGCTCAATAGAATCTTGGCAGAAGCCAAACTGGCGAAGGACTCGCACAGGGTGATACTCCACACTCCTGTAAACCCAGGAAGAACCATGAGCCGCATGTCCCTGGCATTGAAAAAGGTAGTAAAGGTTCTCGACGCCGAGGATATAATGCACCATGTTACTGTATCCTTAGCAAGATTCCGCAGTCTGCTGCACAGCTCATGCACACCTGGAAGTGTCCTCGAATGGTGAGTGCGGCTATAAGCTTCAAAGGTAGAAGGTTGAGGGCGCAGAATCTTCACTCCCATATGTGCAGCAAACCAAACCTGGCAAAACAACATTTAGTTAAAAAAGGAGCACAGCAGAGTATTTAAACAAAATGGTTTGTTTACCTGAACCAAGGTGCCACACCCCTGGAATTGGCGGGAGCACTTCAATGCCCGGTCCAAACCGACATAGGTTTCCGCGAGGAGAACAGGAGCTAGATCAATCTGGCGAACAACTATCGCCCAGGCTATTTCTGCCACCTCGATAGCCACAGTCGTCCGGCCATGGCTAAAGATAAGCTCCCCGAGAATGCACAACACAAAGCTATGAAGCCACAGGATGCCCTAAAGAAGAGCGGGCATTGATAATCGCATCAAAATAATCCAGGCGCACCATAGTAGTTGATCCATCCCTGCAGATAAGTTTCTCTTCACAAACGCTTCTGGCCACGCCCGTAAGTCGTCTCACAACATGATCATAGTTGTCATGACCGGAAAAGATAGGAGGGGATGTGAATGGCGACAGGCCACAGATCCGTCTGACCTCCTCCAAAGTCAGAGTCATTTTTATCTGCACGAAGCGGAAAACATGCAAGGCCGGTTTCCAGAATCGTGCCATTGCGCATAACAGATGCCAGTTAACCTCCACTTTAGCTATACTTAAAAGTGAGGAGGATATGCCCCAGATCCGCAGTTGTTCGTGGTCAGCAGTTGTCAAAGCATCAATCCAACCGCGCAGAGCATCTGAGCAATGTTTTGGTGTCACCATGGTAGGATAACTCTGCAGACACAGATTTGGGCCAGATATGGCAATAAAAAGGCAGAACTTGACATGAATGTGGGGCAAACGTAACAATCCAGCAGAATATAATCTAGAAGTAAATGCAGAATCAAGAGGCATGTTCAGAATATTTTGTCATAGAGCCGGGGTAATATTACAAAATGCAAAATCTGCAGCAAAGCACAAAGAGGCCAATGGGAAAACAGTAGAAAACACACACAGAAGAACATACCATTGTGATGCGTAGCTGGTGCTCAGAAAAGATCAAGAAGAGAGCTAGAAGCAAGGATCCAACGCTGTTTTTTTAGAAAAGACGACAACACATCTCGCTGAATGCGAGATTATATAGGGAAAATAAAAGGGGGGTCAGCAAAAAAAGAAAGTAAACCCGCCATTTTTGGAGGAGCACATAGGTGGCACCCATAAGTGGCGCACCTAGGTGGCACATGAAATAAGTTGCAAATTTCAGCAGCATCTCTCCTGAAATATGGATCTCACCAAATCGGCGCCATTTATTTGAACCTGCATAGAGAATTTTGCATACAACTTACACAGACAAAACCCCAAGAAAGGGGCACATCACAGAATTCGGAATGTCATTTTATAAAATTTTGAAGCAAGTTTACAACATTCCATTGCTATTACAAGGCTTGGAAGTAACTACAAAAAAATGCTACTCCTCGTCTGATTCCTCCTCGTCAGATGACACCTCTTGGAAGTATTCGGCCAAGAGACGGGCGCCTCGTCGAGTGATCCAGTGCGGCCATTGAGCAGCTGCAGCAGCTTGGGAATGGGGAGCAGAATCTCGGACCCTCTAGGTAACCTCAGTATCTGAGCGGTCCTTCCTAGATGCCTCCATGGCGAATTCCCCGCTGCTGGCCACATTCACCTCTTGGGCTGGGAAGTCTTGCTGCAATATCAAGATTTGTGTTAGCAGTCAGAATAAAAGAAAAGTAACAAAGACAGAAAAAGAGGCATACCCGGATGATATTACTCCAGCGTAGTTCCTACAAAATAATAGATATGTCAGGCATGTTTTGGGCTGAAATGGCAATTTACAAAGTAAAAGTCTTACCCTCTTTCGGCGGATATCGGCATAGAAGGCGCCGAATTGTTTTTCATAGCCCTGTGGATTATGACAAATATCAGATTTATATAGATCATATGCCTAAAGTATTAAGCATAGATTGCAATCAGGTACCTTGGCCCAGTCGGAGGCATACCACATCCCGCACTGGCTATCCTGCACAACCTCCTCAAATAGGTACGGCTTCCCGACACGCCTTTACCAAGCCAGATAATCTGTGTAGTTGACTTCCCGAAGGACATGTCTGTCCTGGGAAGCCATAGCTGCCGCATGCCAGCTCTTGGTAACTGAACGAGTCGAAGCCGGACGGTCCATATCAGAAGGAGGAAAGGCAGGAATGCAGAACTCATTTAGAAATTGATGCCGCACGCGCCCCGGGAGGAAATAGGCCGACTTCTTCATGCAGTAGAACTTCACCAGCATGTCCCTAAGAACGCGGCCAGAGTTCAAGGGAGCCCAGTCAAAGCCATCATATCTGGAGAATGGGCGTAAGTGAACCTGATACAGAAACAGACAATTGTAAACAAAGCAGGTTATACCAGCATACTGAATTGAAGTCTAAATAGTAAAAACTTACATCCTCGAGCTCTACCAAGTCCAGCAGATACTCGTAGGACTCGTAACTATAGACCCCTGTAGCAGTCCGGTGGTCAGGCTCGACCCACTGACGAGGGAGAGGCAGAAGCTCGTCCTGAAGGCGGCCAAAACTATGCCCTCTGGTGATATGCTCCATAATCCAGTACTAGCAAAGGAAAGCAAAAGTCAGATAAGAATCAAATATATATATATTTGGATAACAATGCAAATAAGTACGTACAGTCAGCAAAGGATATAGTCCCACATAGGAGCGGCGCCCAAGCTTAACCACATTGTCAAGCCCACAAATCAGCCAAGTATAACTAGCGCTGGCCTAGTCATAATGGTCCAGATGTTCCAGATTGGTTAAGTACGCTAACCAATCAGCATGAATGCAATAAGCAGATGAGTCACAGAAAATCATGGCCAGCAGATCTAGCAAGAAATGCCTCAGTACAAAGTCCGCCTCTTCGCTGTCAGGCTCGGGGTTGGGCCAGAACTGGTCCCACTCTCTCAGCCACCCCACAGTGATCATGTACTTTCCCCGAGGTGGCTTGGGGGGAACACGACCCAAATGTGCTGGAGCAAGGTGCAAGCCGTGAGTAGTCTCACCTATAATCGGCTCGTCACCGAAGGGAAGACTTGTCAGCAGAGCCCACTGATCAGGCAGGACGGTTAGTTCCCCGAATGGAAGGTGAAAAGTGTGCATCTCAAACCTCCACCTTTCCACCAAAGCCCTGAAGAAGTTATAATAGCCATGTATGATGGGTATGCGAAGCAAACCTCCAAATAAGGATCGGTGAAGGAGGAAGTCCTGTAGAAAATCCGGCAGACGGTGAAAATGGTCAAGCATTGGGCCCTAGTGGCACCGCATAATCCGATTCGCATCACCATCCTGAAATGTCGAGAACAGAGTTAATGCCAAGTCAAAGGCAGGTTATAATTAAAACTCGTCAAAGCGAGAAAATTACCCGAAAATCAGGACCCTCACAGATGTGATAGTCACTCAGCAGCAGCCCCTCAAAATTACCGGACTCCTGGAAATGCATTTGTCAGATAAAACACCAGATTTATATACACATTTTCTTCCAGTTTTGGGCTTACCTCAATAAGGACAGCAGGAGTCGAGCTACTAGAGGCCCGTGACCTCGAGGAGCTACCTCGCCGCTTGGGACGAGAACTAGAAGGTGCGTCCCGTGAGGACTGTGGGCTCCTCTCCTCGGGAACTGGATCATCCTGTGGAAAGGGGAAAAACTGAACCAAGAGTCATATAGTAGCAGCAGGCATGACGAATGCATAATATTTAAGCATAATAGAGCCCAAGTCGAAGTCAGACATGGCATTACATTCATTGGCAAAATTGAAGGGGCATGGCATTTTAATAAAGTACTATGGCATATGGTGGCAAAAATGCAAGTATAAACAGGCGTACAGTTATAGCTCAGTGTTGTGCGGAAATGTGCAAATCATGTGGCAGTATTTTCTTGTTTAAAATGTGCAGAAATGGAACACTCTGGATAAGCTATCAAGCATGGTTCAACAATTAATTTAAAGTGGCCAATTTGATTCAAAGCATTTTGAAACTAAAATCAGAAAATGACGTAAATAGCAGCATGGTATGTTTGGCATAGCAACAGCAATCAAAGTATTACCCAAACCTTGAGCCTTCTTCACAGCCTCCCATCTCCACCATAACCAGCCCATTGCCCACCTACCACTAAAAACCATAGCCACCGTCACTTTCTTCACAGCCTCCCATCACCACCACACAGCCAGCCTGCCATCACACGAAACACCCCTACTTCAACCAGCCTACACCACCAGACCTCCACCCCAACCACACGGACCCATTAGCCAACCAAAACCAGCACTACCACCCGTCGGAACCCACCTCCTGTCGAGCTACTCCGGTGCCTACCCACAACGCAGCCAACCCATCTCTGGCCCGCCACCGTGTGGCTCCTACCGTGCGACCCATATAGCAAGCCGTTCCATTCCGCCATCACGCCACCACTCCAACCTACGCCTCCACACCAAACCCATCACCCCACAACCACGGACCACCGGAATCACCCATGCCCACCAGAACTCATAAGCCGCCGGCCGTCCAAGCAAGAAGCAAACGAAGAAATTCAAGCCCAAGCAAAATAAATGGATGGGGAGATCAAGGGAGATACCTCCACCGGTGACCCCCTCTCCAACCAATCCCGAATAGTCCGATCCATGCCACCTCGTCGACACTCCAGATCCCCGCACCAACCGAGAGCACCCCGTCGGCGCACCACCGACGCGCCGCTGCCGTGAAGAAATGAGGGGGGATGGAGAGAAAAGGAGAAGAGATGAAGAGGGAGAGGAATGGGTTTCATCGGTTGGGAGAACAGAAATGGGGAAGAAGAAGAAGTGGCACGTCCTTTGAGAAGAAGCAAAAATCAAAAAGGAAAAACCATATGCATATAAGTGTTGCTTTGGAAATATGAAATCAAGCAAAATAATAGCAGAACCTTGGGAAAAGCCAGGCAGCACAAGCACCCTTGTAGTTCCGGTAAACAGGGAGAAGAGAAGAATGTCCCTTGGCAGTTATGACAGTTATCCAGTGGGACCCACTTATAAATAATTTATTAAGTCAAAGTTCAAAATGCAAAATGGCGGTGGAAATTACGTTTCAGCCCCTAGCACTTCACAACCTGCACTCCAAGAGCAGAATGTACAGTGTCAAGCACATGGTTCACAAAATGCACTAGATGGGGTAATTTGCAGAAAACCCCCTACGTTTCGCAAAATTTGCAGATTAGTCCACTAAGGATGCAAGAAATTTTGTTTAAAGCAGGCTTTTGTTCAGATATAGTAGAATCTCGAATCTAGCAATCAGAAGGCAGTCGTGATTGGGCAAATTGCAAAAAAGCCCTCAAGTTTAGGACATTTGCAAGTAAGTCTTCACCTTTTGCAAACAGTGCCACTTTTGGTGGAAAAATTCCACTGAGAAGAGATTGAACGTACATCTCAGCAAGAGTGCCAGTTTTCTGCACCATAGCATTTGCAGTCAGCATATTTATAGTTCTGCCCTTCGGGGCACTATTGCCATTTTCCTTCCTAAGGGACAATCCTGGGATCATCGTTTTGATTTTTCAGGTTCTCCTTCCAAGCGGACGAGATCCTTCTACCTCTCCCACTTGGATTTTCGCGGGCACGGAATCTAGCTTGTTGACTTTGATAGGGCGGTCAACGTCGTTTGCTCCCTTTGGATTTTCGCGGGCGTGGAATCCAACTTGTTGACTTTGACCATGCGGTCAACGTCATTTGCCCCCATTGGATTTTCGCAGGCGCAGAATCCAGCTTGTTGACTTTGACTGGGAGGTCAACGTCATTTACCCTTTTCGAATTTTCGCGGGCGCGGAATCAGCTTGTTAACTTTGACCGGGCGGTCAACGTCATTTGCCCCTTTTGGATTTTCACGGGCTCAGAATCAAGCTTGCTGACTTTGACCAGGCGGTCAACGTCATTTGCCCCTTTTTGATTTTCGTAGGCGCGGAATCCAGCTTGTTGACTTTGACCAGTTGGTCAACGTCATTTGCCCCTTTTGGATTTTCACGGGCGTGGAATCCAGCCTGTTGACTTTGACCGGGCGGTCGATGTCATTTGCCCCTCTTGGATTTTCGCAGGCGGTCAATGTCATTTGCCTCTTCTGGTTTTCGCAGGCGTGAAATTTAGCTTGTTGACTTTGACCAGGTGGTCAAAGTCTTTGGTTTCTTTCGGATTTCCTTGGGTAGGAAATCCAGTGGCTTGACATTTTGACCTGGTGGTCAGGGTCCTAGACCCTCTTTCGTATTTCCTCAGGCAGGAAATCCAACGGCTTGACATTTTGACCTGGTGGTCAGGGTCCTAGCCCCTCTTTCAGATTTCCTCGGGCAGGAAATCCAACGGCTTGACCTTTTGACCGGATGGACAGGGTTTTAGCCCTTCCCTCGGATTTCCCCGGGCAGGAAATCCAGCTGCTTGACCTTTTGACTAGGCGGTCAAGGTCCTTATCCTTTCTCTTCTGGGTTTCCGCAGGCGCGGAATCCAACTGTTTGACCCTCTGACCGGGTAGTCAAGGTCCTTTTGTTTCTCTCTTTCTCTTCTGTGTTTTCGTGGGCGCGAAATCTCTTTGTTCGCCCTTGGTCTGTGTGGACAGGACCTTCTTTTTGCTTGACAAATGGTATGTTTGTCATGCCCCTCTTCCCCTTGGGCTGGTATCCCCAACTACTCAGTTGACAACTGTCATATTGTCTGGCAATCGGGATGACAAGACTTATTTGACTTGTCATATCCAGCCTCTTTAGGTTGATGTAGACACCTCGATTTTGAGGTGACTCATTGATAAGGCTCTAGATGTTGCTTTGGATGTGACTGATCCTTGAACCAACCCAAACCCATAGCAAGCCCGTAGCCCAACTAGAAAACCAGACCAGTAGGGGAGAGCACCTACCTAGTACACCTGGCTAGCACACCTACCTAGCACACCTAGCTAGCACACTTCTCTAGCACTCCTAGCTAGCACACTTACCTGGCACACTTAGCTAGCACACTTCCCTAGCACACTTAGCTAGCACACTTCTCTTGCACACCTAGCTAGCACACTTCCCTAGCACACCTTCCTAGCACACATAGGTGGCGCACATAGTCGGCGCACACCACTTCGCAGGCTGCGGGCTGCTGGCTTTCCACCTCCCATAGCTGTTACCTCCAGCAGCGAATATGCCGTGGAATCTTCCAGGCTTTTCGTCTGCGAGATTCTCTCCATTCCCATGAGTTACCCATGAGAAAATCCTATATAAGGACACCCATAGGCAACCATGAGAAGAGGTTAGAAATCCTGTGTTGAAGTTAGAAATCCAGAATTCTGCAATTCTGCTCTGAGCTAGCTTCTTGCACGAGTTACGTCCTCTGTCCAGCAA
>JAMKQA010028173.1:0-11489 GCA_024699735.1 Posidonia australis
TCCTTTTTCTTTACATCTGAGTCCTATTATTTGTATTTATGCCCTTGTAGTTTTAAATAGCTTTTGTTTCTTTACTTTATTTCTATAAGAATTGCATGAAGCTCTCTGCATATTTTAATTTTCTATCTTTATTGTATTCATGCATGTTTTATCACATTTAGGTCCCTGAGATCATGATTTCTTTGCATTTAGGTCCTATGTTTTTTGCAATCAGCCCCTAGAGTTTTTAAAAATGAGTTTTCTTTGTGCATTTTGCATCCTAGACCCTAAGAAATTTTATAATTGCACTGATCATCATAAAAATCATGTTTTTATCACATCTAAGCCTTGTAAATTTGCATGCAGGCCGTTGAGTTCTTAGCAAACAATCCCAGAACATGGACAATTTGCATCTGGACCCTTAGTTTAGATTTAAATTCATCCTTTAGGGTTTTAAATGTTTTCTCGCATATTTTTAATATTTTCATTTATTGCGCTTCGTATCTTGCATTTAATCAGAGGTTCCATTTAAAAATCATGTGTTCATTGTGAATTAATCTTTAGTTTCATATTTTAATCACATTTGCACTTATGTGTGAATTTTGCACATTAGACCCTGAGTTTTCAGGAAATTACCAAGGTACAATTTTCACACATCTCCGTACCACATTGTCATTTGATCTATCATCTGTAGACACCCCAATTTTTTGATTTTGTAGGATAGGGATGTGGTAACTGAGCTCTGACCTAACCAAGGCCATGTAATTCATGGAGGCCCAATTGGGTCCATGAAGGCCCACTTAGGCCCATTAAACCCTAGTTGAGCCCACTTGGGCCCACACGCCCATTTTAGGCCTATTTGACTTCATGAAAGCTCTTTTAGCCCATTTGGGCCCATTCAGCCCATTTGAGCCCATTCAACCCTAATTGGGCCCATGCAGGCCCATATGGGCCCATTGAGCCCAATTGAATCCACCTTGGTCCCAAAGCCCACAATGGTTCAACCCACTTTCCTTCCAACCCAACACCTCATTTCTATATTTACATATTCATTTATTAATTTTTTACCAAAGAAACATGTGAATCATTTCCTTTCTACTGTTTCATCAACACACCCACTGAACCCATTTTTCTCCTTAACTCTTCACACGATCAATTGAATCCACCTCCTCATTGAGCTCATCACCTCATCGTCGATCCAGCCAGCAGCTTCCAAGGCAGCTCAGCCGTTGGATGGGTCGCCGGCAACCATAGGATCGCCGACCATCTCTACCGGCAACCAAGGAAACAAGGGGGAGCAGCGAGGGGACAACCGTTAGCATGCGGTTAGCTCGTTTTGGCTTTTTGGAGTTGGTTAGAGGGTCGTTATGGGATTCTATTACGAGTGAGAGGCATTCTGTTATGGGTTCCGGCGGCCTGTTATGGGTTCCGACGGCCTATATAGGGAGGAAGTTGAGACAGAAAAAAAGAACAGAGCCAAAGAGAGAAACACAGAGAGCCAAAGAGAGAAACACAGAGTGCCACAGAGAGACAGAGAGGAAAATTCAGAGGGAATTCAAAGAGAGAAGAGACACCGAGAGAGAAGCAGAGAGCGAGGAGGAGAGGAGTGGAGAGCCAGAGCCGTCGCAGAGCTCCGGCGACGATCTCCAGCCAGGTACACGCCCTGACCTCTCTTAATTTCCTGAATTCCCATCTTCCGGACCACCTCCTCTCTTCCTGGGCCGTTTCCAAGGGATCCAGAGCGATCCCTTGGCCTACGGCGCTTCATCGTACCCCACCGTCGCCAAACTCTGGCGACTGAGGTGGGGGGGCAATCTAGGAAGTCTCCTGGACCCCTGAGCCCTCATTCTTCCTCCTTTGGCCTCTCCGGAGCTCCTTCACCATCCACATTGCCGCTCCAAAAGCCCGCACCACGCTCGCCGGAGAATCGCCCTGATCCCGCCGTCGTCGGAGAAGACGACGGGATCCAGAGACGTCGCGTCCGCTCTTGGCCTCCCGCGCCCCTTCGACGTTCCAGGAAGCATCCATGGCATGTCCCAAGCGCCCCAGAGCCCTCAGGATCGCGCCTCGATCGCTGGATTCGTGCCCCCACCTCTATCGTCGGAGAATAGCTCTAGTGATGCCTGAAGCCACGATTCCAACCAGGAAACCCTCTGGCTCTACTGGAATCAATTGGGGAAGAAAGATGGAGACCTGAGGAATCAAAATTGGAAGAAATTAGGGTCTGAAGGGCTTTTAGCTGAGTAGGCAGGGGTGATGACTATCACAGCTCGTCGGCGATCACTAGAGCTCACCAATGATGGCTGGAGATGGCCTAAAACTCAGATTTTTCTCCTCCCCGAGCTTCCTCTCTGATCTTGGACCTCTCTGATTGCCTTGGTTGAGAGAAAATAGCTTGGTGGCTCTCCTTTTGGATTTTTCCAAATTTTTTCTCTCATTTTCTCCTCCTCCCTTTTCCTTGCAAATGGGGGTATTTATAGCTTTGCAATGGCTAGGTAGGTTGTTATGGTTAGAGTGGGAGGTGGTTAAGGTTGTTAAGGTGAAGTGAGAAGTGGTTAAGGTGGTTAAGATGAAGTGGGAAGTGGTTAAGGTGGTTAAGGTTGTTAAGGTGAAGTGGGAAGTGGTTAAGGTGGTTAAGATGAAGTGGGAAGTGGTTAAGGTTGTTAGGGTGAATTGGGAAGTGGTTAAGGTTGTTAGGGTTTGAGATTTAAGTTTAATTTTTGATTTAGGGTTTTATTTAAGGTTTTGAATTAATCCTAGGGTTTTGGATTAATTCTAGGGTTTTGGATTTGATTATGGATTTTATTTAGGATTTTGAATTAATCCTAGAGTTTTAGATTAGGTCTTGGATTTTATTTAGGATTTTGAGTCAATCCTAGGGTTTTAGGACCCATTCTAGGGTTTTAGATTTGATTTTGGATTTTATTTAGGATTTTGAATTAATCCTAGGGTTTTGGATTAATTCTAGGGTTTTGGGATTAAGTTTAGGTCTAGGGTTAGAGTTTTGGCTGGGTTTTAGGGTTTTTATAGTTTTGATTAGGGTTTTAGGGTTTCTAGGGTTTTGTTTAGGGTTTTAGGGTTTTGTTTAGGGTTTTGGAGTTAGATTTAGGGTTTAGTCCAATTGCAAGTATATGGGGGTGTCTACACACCCTTACATTGTTCTATTTGGATTTCTCTTCTAACCTTGCGTGGCATCACATGATTTATGCTCATATGGATAATCTTGCTTGCATTGCATGGTTTTACGTATGTTTTGGCATTTAGCTTTCATTCATTAGGGCGATGATACTTACTATTTGGAGTTCTATGGACTAGGCATGATGATCTTGCATACTTCCCTAGCGGAATTTACCAGTGCAATTCCTATGTACGAGTGCCATGGTTTAAAACACATATAGCGTGGTTGAGCATTAGATAGCATGGTTTTCCACCCCACAAGCTTTATTCACACTTTGGCATGGCATTAAGCATCCATCTTTAGGCATATATTAAGGAGTAAGCATACAATTACATTGGCCACACATGCATGTGATTTAGCCAAGAATGACCAATTCATCAGGCATATGGTGGTGCCTAACACCTTTCGCATGCGTAACATGAGTCCTTACCCATTCTTTAGCTTGTAATGATTTATGTGTCACATCCATTTGACATCAATCATCACATTTGCATACTTTGCATTGTTTTCTGTAACATTTTCTTGCATTTGATTTTCCTTGTCTCTTGATTTTAAATAGACTAGGTGGCAACTCCATATTCCATTTTCCTTGTTGTTATTGTTTTGCTTTTGCATTTGGTGTTTTCGAGTTGGGGTGTCCTTCCTCAGATTCATCATTTCGCCATGGCCTTCTTGGTTCATGAATTTGGCCTTCCACACCTTTTTCGAAATAGTTGTTGGCATGGTCACAGTGAATTAATACTCCAATAGACTATGACATGGCATAAGATCAACATCAGATCACTTACACCTTTTGAAACGTAGGCTTAATAGTAAATAGGTAACACAAATTGATAGTCATGATATTGTCTCAAGAATGGGCAGTTAAAGCAAAAGCTTAAATAGCCTTCGAAAGATCCTTTTTGTATACCAAATCATCCACTAGTGCAACCTTAACAAGCAAAAAACACTACTTTTTAAGATACACACACCAATGCACAAGCACAGAGTTTAGCATCATAATCGCACCAAGTCAGGCTTTTCTAAATAGGCTAGGACTAAATCATATACATAATGAATCTTCATGTACTAAACCTCTAGCAAGCTACATCATGGCAAGAGGTCAACATCAGATTGTCATTTTCATCAAAGTTGAAGAGTTTAACAATGAATAGGTAATACAAATTGCATATAAATCAGCAATCATGACATTATTTCGGAGATAGGTAGTTAAAGCAAGAAGCTTAAATAAACTTCACTTAGGGAACAAACTATCTAAGAGCCCAAGCAAGATGAAACATGAAACCCTAGGATTCACTTTGATTCTGAATAAAAAACCACCAAGAACATTTATCCCAAAACGTATATCTAAATCAAAACTTTCTCAAATTAGGTGATTTAAAACCTAATTGAATTAAACCTAATTAGGGTTTCTTAAGCATAAATAGACCTTGGATAATCACAAAAATATTTTGAAGTAAAAACATAAAAATAGTCAAATAATCCCTAATCACGATTAAAAAAGTTTTTAACACCTAATAATAGCAATAATAAAGTAAGTGTCTCTTTAAAAGACATGAAAAGAATAACAAAATAATAAAATTTGTTACCACATTATTGGCACATGTTGTATGTTGTGCACATAATATGTGTGCATAAGACAAAACATGGTTTTTACTAGACTATAGTAAAATTGTAGATATTTTTACAAAAAATAATAAAATGAGTCACCACATGCACGTGATATGTGCATGTGAGACAATCGATGGTTTTGAAAAAAATCACAGCTAGTTCGACGATTTTTTTATATTTTTATTAAATTTTCTTTGTTAATTATGATTATTAACATCTAAACAAGCTTAAAACTATAAACTAATCACCTACATTAATTATCTTTTCAACTATAAATATACCTCAGCTCTTGTCAACTTTAGAAAATCTCCAAAAGAGAAAGAGAATAGTGGAGTTCTAGAGAAAATATTCTAAGAGAGAGACTTCCTCTACTTTGTACAAGAATTTAGTATCTAGGTTTGCAAATATCAGTGTTTCTAAGTGATAGTTGTAGTGAGAGCTTTGTTCAGTTGAAAAGTTGAGTTTTTGCACACTTTTCAAGATTGGGATAGGCTTTCCTCAAGTAATTTAAGGTCGTGGCTAGGATGGAAACACAATATCAAGGTGAAATTTATATTTTTCCTAGTAAAAATGCTTTTTTTTTTTAAAAATTGTCTTCCCTTGTTCCAATATATTATAACATCCAACATGATGCCAAACTTTCTCTTCATGTTTTTGAGTTCTTTAAACTCTACTTATAAAAAAACATAAAAAGAGTTTTCTTAAAGCCTACCTATTTCGTAATATTTTTATTTGCATGAAGATTTTTCGGATAAAATATTTTTTTTGGGCTTTTTACATAAAAATATACTCATTTTATAATATTTTACTTGAAGTCTTTCAAGTTTTCTAATTTGGGATTTTCCCTTTTTATTTCAAAAAAGTAGCTACATAATCCCAAAAGTCATGGAGGGGGCCTGCTTGTTACTTTTTGCATCGTTATCTTAATAGTTAAAGGCATATCAATGGATTCTATCATAGTGTATCTAGATGGCCTACATCTTTTTGTATTATCATAGTTGTACCCATTTAAATAATCCCACTCATAGCATTTTGTACAACAATAAGTATAAGTACACAGTAAAGGTCTGGATATGTAACGACCCGCGTCGCTACTACCAAAATCCATTAGTCTAAAGAAATTCAACATAATTAAATGCTAAATAACAGGAAATTAAAGGGTAATTAATGTATCTACACTACCAAGAACCTGCAATGAATGGCTAAAAGACTCCAACTATGTGCACTAGAAACCATGATTGGTACGCATTTGCACCTACAACTAAAACTACAACAAAATGCATGAGTGACTAGAAAAGTCACCCATCACACACCTCATAGAAAAACACGAAAAATAAAACTAAGCTTTTGCCTTTTAAATCATTTTATTATCTTTAAAAATATCATTTTCATCAAATCCACCAAACTCTCAAAACACGGGCCCCTTTGGGAGAAACCTCAACCACGTGCTATACTGGCCAAAACCACAAGTACGGCCCTACTAGCCAAAAACTATAACCACACTAAGTTGTGTTGCTCGGTGCTAAGTAACCAACTTTGGCCACAAGCAGCCACCAAGGTGCACTACAATACCATGGACCTACCAACTTGCGAGGAGTGAATCCATCCCAAAGTCCTCTCACTTGAAGGACCCTCAAAGAGCTAACCCTACTTGGGAAAGCTATCTTGTCACTCAAGACAACACTAGAAGTAGGGCATGTGCACTACCCACACTGGCCAACACCACAAGGTTCGCCCTCTCGGCGTCCTCAACTCGGTACCTAGACAATGGGAGTGTCATACCTCCACACCTAATAGTACCTCGAGCCTTAGTGCCCTGGTGACAATCGAAGTGTTATATCTCTTAGTCCAGATAATACCTCAACCTACGGACCTCAACCTCGGCCTCGTAAATGACATTTCGGGAGTTTCATACCTCCAAGACTTGATGAAATACTTGCCTGTAGTATATTGGTCCTCGACCTGAACCTGGGTAATGCACTTGACCATTCGAGAATGTTGACACATTCCTTGGTCCAAGCAGCACGGTTCCATGGTATCTTGGTCTACAAACAAAAACCATTATTTATGAAGTTTTACTGCAAGCGCACGATGTCTAGTGTAGCACACCGACGAGTATGAGTCGATCCCACGAGGACTAGGGTCAACCGAAATGGATAGGATTCTAGGAAGCTAAAGGAGAGAAACTAATAAGAAGACTATGCAACACAACCCTAAACAAAACATTAAGGCAACTACTAAACCCACAACACTACTAAAGTTTAATTCTAATAGGTTTGGTTGGCTACCCATATGGGAGTGGAAGTCATTCGCCTAGGAAGATCCGTTTTTGAAGCTTACAACAAGAGTGATCATGCTCAAACCATCACAAGTGTCTACGAGTTCTATGATTGCTTGGGAGGCCTTACTAATGATCAGGTGGCCTGGCGCATCATCCCATCTACTATTGAACCATTTGTTGTTTTCTTTCAATAGCTCTGACATGTAGTTGATTGTGTTGCCGGGCCTGGGTGGCGGAGTTGAGTACCATCCAGTCTGGGTCCTCCGTCAGTTCGAATATTGCCAGGATGCGTACGAGTAGAGTCCCATGCCAGAGTTCCTTCAGCAATACCCTCTGAACTCACTGAACATGACAACAAAGTTGGCTCAATGGTTGCACATCTATGTTCGCTCCTATGATCTTGGTCTAGTGGTAGGCTTCGACTGCACTCCAGAATACAGGATTGCCGTTCGTGAGACGTGGCCCATTTGCGAAAGGGCACTTGGCGCATCCTTGTTCGGCAGTGCTGAGAGTTCTAGGAGGCCACAATCAAACCTTGATGATTGAAGGCTAGGATAGGGGTTGTCATATGGCTCCCATCTGTGGCTCTTGCATTGAACTCCATTAAACTTAATGAAATGGCCCATGCTTCGTGCTTTTATCACTGTTGTGTTCTAATTGCGAATGCCATAAGCTCTGGCAATCCCAAAGACAAGAAACGAAACTTGGGAAAGTCTATATATTTGCTGTGCATCCCAATAGTGCAACTTTGTCATGGCATTCTACCATGGTTCTTGAATGCTGGGGCTTGCAACCAATGTTCTTGTCTTCTGATGACGGTTTGAAGTCCTAGTTTGCAATTGTCTAGCCCTTTCATGCAAGTTCGAGGATCTTTAGCTTTTTCCTGCTCATAATTGCCATTATGGCTCAACTATTGTGCTTCTACGGTGTCAATTTTGGCTTTCTTTCTCACTTACTTCGGCTTTGGCTGACCCTTACCTTCTAAAATTTTCCTTCCGTGATTGCGGCGAACCAAAGATTGACTCTAAAGGAGACTAGCTTGTGTGGTCCAGCGAGATGCGCCCAATGTTCTTCACTGGAAAACAGTTGACATGCTCCTAGTTGAAGGTAGCCAATAAGGTCTTGCTAGAGGGCAACTGACTTGCCCCTGGTAGAGGACGACGAAGGGTTTCATTAGAAAGTAGCTGACATGCTTCTGGTTGAAGGTAGCCAATAAAGTCTTGCTAGTGGGAGGTTGACTTGCCCGTGGTAGAGGACGTCGGAGGGTTTCACCAAAAAGCAGCTGACATGCCCCTGGTTAAAGATATCCTTCTGTTGGCTCACAACCCTAAGGCAGCTGGCATGTCCATGGTTGTAACCTAGCAAAACTTGCAAAGCCAAATGCAGGACTATGCTAATGATGGGATGATTAAGTTCAAAAATGTATGATGCATGCGAGTTGTTTGTATTTTTCCCTCAGTCTTGGAAAATCGATACTACCTGTTTGAACGTGGAAGAAGGAGATGCTTCTCAAACCCAACAGACTCTATCTAAATGCCTAGGTATTTGGTAGCTCTCAATGGGCAATGATGATGGTGTACTGGGTGATGATAAGAATCTATCTCCACGTCAAACTCAGTCAAAGGGGCAAACGACATTGACCACTCGGTCAAAGTCAAGCAAGCTGGATTCCACGCCTGCGGAAATCCAAAGGGACAAAGCACCTTGACCGCCCAGTCAAAGTCAAGCAAGCTGGATTCCGCGCCCACGGAAATCAAAAGGGGCAAAGGACCTTGACCGCCCGGTCAAAGTCAAGCAAGCTGGATTCCGCGCCCGCAGAAATCCAAAGAAGCAAAGGACCTTGATCCCCGGTCAAAGTCAAGCAAGCTGGATTCCGCGCCCGTGGAAATCCAAAGGGGCAAACGACATTGACCGGCCGATCAAAGTCAAGCAAGCTGGATTCCACGCCCGTGGAAATCCAAAGGGGCAAACGACATTGACCGGCCGATCAAAGTCAAGCAAGCTGATTCCGTGCCCATGGAAATTCAAAGGGGCAAAGGAGCTTGACCGCCCGGTTAAAGTCAAGCAAGCAGGATTCCACGCCCGCGGAAATCCAAAGGGGCAAACGACATTGACCGCCCAGTCAAAGTCAAGCAAGCTGGATTCCGCGCCTGTGGAAATCCAAAGGGGCAAAGGACCTTGACTGCCCGGTCAAAGTCAAGCAAGCTAGATTCCGCGCCCGTGGAAATCCAAAAGGGCAAAAGAAGGGACCTTGACCACCCGGTCAAAGGTCGACTCTGACTGCACGGTCAAAGCAATGGAAAAGGATTTTGCACACGCGAAAATCCAAGCAAAGCAAAGGAAGTGACCTCGACTGCCCGGTCGAAGGTCGACTTTGACCGCTCGGTCAGAAGCCAAGGAAAGGGATAAGGAAATAACCTCGACCACCCCATCGAAGTTCGACTCTGATCGCCCGATCAGAAGCCAAAGAAAGGGATCTCGCGCCCGCGAGAAAAAGGAAAAGAAGGAAATGACTCCGACCGCCCAGTCGAAGGTCTACTCTGACCGCCCAGTCAGAAGCCAAGGAAAGGATCTCGCACTCGCGAGAATCCAAGCAAAGCAATGGAAAGGACCTCAACCGCCTAGTCAAAGGTCAAACAAGAGGATTTCGTGCTCGTGAAAATCCAAGGAAAGCAAAGGAAGAGGACCTTGACTGCCCGGTCAAAGGTCAAACAAGAGGATTTCACGCTCGCAAAAATCCAAGGAAAGAAAAGGAAAAGGAACTTGACCGCCCAATCAAAGGTCAAACAAGAGGATTTCGCGCTTGCAAAAATCCAAGGAAAGCAAAGGAAAAGGACCTTGACTACCCGATCAAAGGTCAAGCAAGAGGATTTCGCGCCCGCGAAAATCCAAGGAAAGAAAAGGAAAAGGACTTGACCGCCCGGTCAAAGGTCAAGCAAGAGGATTTCGTGCTCGCGAAAATCCAAGGAAAGAAAGGGATAGAAGGATCTCGTCTACCCGGAGCGAGATCCCAGAAAAACAAAAGCGATAATCCCTAGATTGTCCCCCAATCTGGAGGGAAATTGATTGCAGATGCAATCTGGAGGGCAGAACTGCAATGTGCTCAGTACTGGTCCTACGACACGGAAGCTGGTGTTCTTGCTGAAATGCATGTGCAATATCCTCTGAATGAGCCTTGATAGGGTGCCGCAAAAGTTGGGGCATATCCGCAACTGGGCATATCTGATTGCTGTATTGCTGCTGTGATATGAAAAACGTCTGATTGTTGTGTTGTTGCTATTTGAATATTCTGCTGGGTGCTTGCAAACTTCTACTCAAAATGTGATATGTCGCACCCTTATGGTATAAAGGGGTTTTTTTGCAAGTCTCCCAATCTCAGGGGGTTTCTGCAAATTTGCCCATCTAGTGAACTTGAAGACTTGTGCATTCATTTTCTTGGCATTTCCTTTTGCAGACTGCAAGGTGTGGAGGACAGCAATGCAATTCTTGCAACCATTCTATGCTTTAAGATACTTACACTGCTTGTATGTGATGGGGCCCACTAGATAATTGCCATATTTGCCAAATCATATCTGCCATGGCGACACCAAAGTGTTGTTCTGATGTTTTGCAAATATTGATCGGTGCACTGATTGCTGAGGATCGTGAGCAACTACGGGTTTAGGGCATGTCCTCTCCGTTGTTGAATATTGTCGTGGTTGAAATGAACTGGCACTTGTTGTGCGCTGTGGCTAGATTCCGGGAACCCACTTTCCATGCCTTTCGCTTCAGGCAGACAGAGCTTGCTTTCGCCTTAGAAGAAGTCCGCCGGACCTGTAGGCTATTGCTATGCATGCCACCAGCCTGTTTCATGTGCTGTGACGGCCATGCTTCTGACAGGCTTATCTTGAAGTGCTTGTGAGGAGTCTCATCTGCTTGCTCCCAAAAGTAGTACTGTCCCCATGATCTTCTTGACTTAGAAAGGCAGCTAACATGCCCCTAGTCAAAGACCTACATCCAACCAAAGAACCGTTAACATGCCCCTAGTTGAGCTCCCTTATTTGCCAACATTCCAACTCAAAAGGCAGCTGGCATGCCCCTGGTCGAAACACGGACAAACACCTTGCAAAGCGATGCAAAATGCAATAGTGGTGTACTCACCAATGCTTAATGCCAAATGATTTATGCAAGATTTAAAAGATGGAAGCAAGATTTACGCATTGTATATAGAAGATATGCCCTCAGCACCGAGGAAGCCCTCATTGCCTGCCACAAGGAATTAGATTGTGTCCTCGACTCACTTGGTGCTACTTGGATTCCTGGGTTTATGGTGGCTCTCACTCAACCAATGGGCTCCATGCCAAATTCCTAGGGCCCTATACCTACTCTTTTCAATAATTCATTTTCTTTTCTCCCTCAATGGCATGCTGACTTACCCTATCCCTGCTTGGAGGTAATAAA
>JAMKQA010028175.1:0-13707 GCA_024699735.1 Posidonia australis
TTACACCTCCAGAGGGAGATAAAATGTTAGGAGCGAGCATGAGTGTGAGCGAAAATAAAAAATGAAAATACCTACAAGGGCATAAAAGAAATAAGAAGACAGAAGGCGAAGTCAGAAGCTAGCCCTAACAGAGAGAGGCAAGTAGGCCAACTCTCTCCCTACCATTTACCTTGTGGAGGAGTCAAAGCAAACATCCTGAAGATCCAAGTAACCCAAGGGACTAGCCACCCCTTGCATAAAATCCAAGCAGCTTAAGGGACTAACCACCCCTTGCGTAAAATCCCAGCAGCCCCTTCCAAATCAGGATGTCCATCACCCCCAAGCAAGGGTTAAAGCGAGTCTACAACCTAAGAGGGAGAAAAGAAATGAGTCAAAAACTAAAAAAAAGTAGGTCTAAGTTCCCCAGAGTTTGGCACGGAGCCGAAACTACTGAATAATCCATCTTAGAGAGCCACCAACAGCCTAGAAGTCCGAGTAGTGTCTTGTGAACCGAGGTATTCTACTCTTCTTATAGCAGGCATGATTAGTGTTCCAAATTCATTCTGAGGGATGGCACAACATAACACCATCATGCTTGCATGCATTGTCACTCATCTGCTTTGCAAGGTCCCGCTAGGTCCTAAACCAAGGGCATGTCAGCTACTCTTCAGCCAAAGACCTAACAGAGGATATCGTACACCAGGGGCATGTCAGCTGCCTTTGTGGTGATAGCCTTCCCTATCAACTAGGGGCATGTCAACTGTCCTGTTGGTTGACACTTCTTGGGATAGTATCTTCGTCCAAAAAATGTTGTCTGCTCCATAACTCAAGCGCGGAAGTGAGGACAACAATAGCACTGACACTATAGTGACAGTCAACCAACAGTCCACAGTCCACAGTCCAATGCCAAAGCCAAACTCCCCAGAAGTCAACCAGTGACACTATAGTGAACCTGGAGAGATGTCAAAAATAGCTAGCAAGACCGTCTTCCTCGAGGAGGCAACAATGCCCTCGTGAAGCCCTTATCCAGCCATGCAACGAATATCAGTGTAGAATCAAAGCAGTAGTTATCCAGATCAGCCATCATCAAATGAACAGACAGAGAAGTCACACAACGAGCCAGCAAGGCAGTCATGATTCAGGACGCACCCACTAGTAAGGGTTTGTTGGCGAAACCAGCTATCCAGGCTTTAGCTTCCTCAGTTCCTTTCTTTCAGCAACGTCCTTATCCCCCTGTTACTAGGGGCATGTCAGCAGCCACTTGGTTTTCTTCTTTGACAACATTTCTTCTGAACTGTCACCAACAGTCTTTCGGTTGAATAGTCCGCCCATCTAGCCATTTGGACGACAACCCCTCAGTCGACTAGTTCACTCTTCCCTTTTTCTCGTGTCCCCTTTAAGTCCGGAGGACATTCGAGTTCTGTCCGACTCCTTTAAGTCCGGAGGAGTCCTGTGCTGCTGATTCCTGGCCTCTAGGAACAGCTCTTATCTCTTTTATCCTTTCTCTCATGTCTACATTAAGTCCAGAGGAGATTCGAGTTCTGTCCGACTCCTTTAAGTCCAGAAGAGTCCTGTGTTGCTGATTCCTGGCCGCTACGAACAACTCTCTGCCCTTTTTCTTGAATCCCCTTTAAGTCCGGAGGAGATTCGAGTTTTGTCCGACGCCATTAAGTCTGGAGGAGTCCTGTGCTACTGATTCCTGGCCTCTAAGAACAGCTCTCTGCCTTTTTTCTTGAATCCCCTCTAAGTCCGGAGGAGATTCGAGTTCTGTCCCACTCCTTTAAGGCTGAAGGAGTCCAGTGCTGCAAATTCCTGGCCTCTAGGAACAGCTCTATGCTTTTTTTCTAAGATCCCCTTTAAGTCTAGAGGAGATTCGAGCTTTGTCCGACTCCGTTATGTCTGGAGGAGTCCTGTGCTGCTGAATCCTGGCCTCCAGGAACAGCTCTCTGCCCTTTCTCTTGAATCCCCTTTAAGTCCGAAGGAAGTTCAAATTCTGTCCGACTCCTTTAAGTCTGGAGGAGTCCTGTGCTGCTGATTCTTGGCCTCCAGGAATAGCTCTCTGCCCTTTTTCATGAATCGCCTTTAAGTCCGGAGGAGATTCGAGTTCTGTCCGACTCTTTTAAGTCCGAAGGAGTCTTGTGTAGCTGATTCTTGGCCTCCCAGAACAGCTTTTAGCTCTTTGCCCCTTTTTCTCGTGTCTCCTTTTGGTCCGGAGGAGAATTGAATTTTGTCCAACTCCTTTAAGTCCAGAGGAGTCCTGTGCCGCTAATTCCTAGCCTCTAGGAATAGCTCTCTACCTGTTTTCTTGAATCCCCTTTAAGTCCGGAGGAGATTCGCGTTCTGTCCGTCTCCTTTAAGTCCGAAGGAGATTCAAGTTCTGTCCGACTCTTTTAAGTCCAGAGGAGTCCTGTGCTGCTGATTCCTGGCCTCCAGGAATAGCTCTCTACCGTTTTTCATGAATACCCTTTATGCCAGAGGAGATTCGAGTTCAATCCGACACCTTTAAGTTCGGAGGAGTCCTGTGTTGCTGATTCCAGTCCTCCCATAACAGCTCTCTGTCCTTTTTCTTGAATCCCCTTTAAGTCTGGAGCGGATTCGAGTTCTGTCTGTCTCCTTTATGTCCGGAGGAGATTCAAGTTCTATCCTACTCCTTTAAGTCTGGAAGAGTCCTGTGCTGCTGATTCCTGGCCTCTAGGAACAGCTATCTGCCCTTTTTCTTGAATCCCCTTTAAGTCCATAGGAGATTCGTGTTCTGTCTAACTCCATTAAGTCCGGAGGAGTCCTGTACTGCTGATTCCTGGCCTCTAGGAACAGCTCTCTGCCCCTTTTTCCTAAATCACCTTCAAGTCCGGAGGAGATTCGAGTTCTGTTCGACTCTATTAAGTCCGGAGGTATCCTGAGCTGCTGATTCCTGGCCTCTAGGAACAGCTTTTAGCACTTTGCCCCTTTTTCTCGTATCTCCTTTAGGTCCGGAGGAGACTCGAGTTTTGTCCAACTCCTTTAGGTCCGGAGGAGTCCTGTGCCGCTGATTCCTGTCCTCCAGGAACAGCTCTCTGTCCTTTTTTCTTGAATCCCCTTTAAGTCTGGAGGAGATTCGAGTTCTGTCTGACTCCATTAAGTCCAGAGGAGTCCTGTGTTGCTGATTCCTGGCCTGCAGGAACATCTCTCTGCCCCTTTTTCTTGAATCCCCTTTAAGTCCGAAGGAGATTCGAGTTCTGTCCGACTCTTTTAATTTCAAGGGAGTCCTGTGCTATTGATTCTTTGCCTCTAGGAACAACTCTTTATTCCTTTTTCTTGAATCCCCTATAAGTCCGGAGGAGATTCGAGTTCTGTCCGTCTCCTTTAAGTCCGAAGGAGATTCGAGTTCTATCCGACTCCTTTAAGTTCGGAGGAGTCCTGTGCTACTGATTCCTGGCCTCGAAGAATAGCACTTTGCCCTTTTTCATGAATACCCTTTAAGTCCGGAGGAGATTCGAGTTCTATCCGACACCTCTATGTCTGGAGGAGTCCTGTGTTTCTGATTCCTGGCCTCCCGGAATAGCTCTCTGCCCTTTTTCTTGAATCCCCATTAAGTTCGGAGGATATTCGAGTTCTGTCTGTCACCTTTAAGTCCAAAGGAGATTCGTGTCCTGTCCTACTCCTTTAAGTCTGGAGGAGTCCTGTGCTGCTGATTCCTGGCCTCCAGGAACTGCTCTTTGCCCTTTTTCTTGAATCTCCTATAAGTCCAGAGGAGATTCGTGTTCTGTCTAACTCCATTAATTCCGGAGGAGTTCTGTGCTGTTGATTCCTGTCCTCCAGGAATAGCTCTCTGCCCAATTTTCTTGAATCACCTTTAAGTCCGGCGGAGATTCGAGTTCTGTTCGACTCTTTTAAGTCCAGAGGAGTCCTGTGCTGCTGATTCCTTACCTCTAGGAACAACTTTTAGCTCTTTGCCCCTTTTTCTTATATCTCCTTTAGGTCCGGAGGAGACTAGAGTTTTGTCCAACTCCTTTAGGTCCGGAGGAGTCCTGTGCCACTGATTCCTGGTCTCCAGGAACAGCTCCCTGCCCTTTTTTCTTGAATCCCCTTTAAGTCCAAAGGAGATTCGAGTTCTGTCTGACTCATTTATGTCCGGAGGAGTCCTTTGTTGCGGATTCCTGGCCTGCAGGAACAGCTCTCTGCCCCTATTTCTTTAATTCCCTTTAAGTCCGGAGGAGATTCGAGTTCTGTCCGACTCTTTTATGTTCAGAGGAGTCCTATGCTACTGATTCTTTGCCTCTAGGAACAACTCTTTATTCCTTTTTCTTGAATCCCCTTTAAGTCTGAAGGAGATTCGAGTTCTGTCTGACTCCTTTAAGTTTGAAAGAGTCCTGTGTTGCTGATTCCTGGCCGCTAGGAACAGGTCTCTGCCCTTTTTTCTTGAATCCCCTTTAAGTCCAGAGGAGATTCAAGTTCTGTCTAACTCCTTTAAGTCCGGAGGAGTCCTGTGTTGCTGATTCTTGGCCTCCAGGGACAGTTCTCTGCCCCTTTTTCTTGAATCCCCTTTAAGTCTAGAGGAGAATCGAGTTCTGTCTGACTCTTTTAAGTTCGGAGGAGTCCTGTGCTGCTGATTCTTTGCCTCTAGGAATAGCTCTATTTTCCATTTTCTTGAATCCCCTTTAAGTCCGGAGGAGATTTGAGTTCTATCCGACTCCTTTAAGTCCGAAAGAGTCCTATACTGTTGATTCCTGGCCTCCAGGAATAGCTTTCTGCCCCTTTTTCTTGAATCCCCTTTAAGTCCGGAGGAGATTAGAGTTCTGTCCGACTCTTTTAAGCCTGGAGGAGATTAGAGTTTTGTCCGACTCTTTTAAGTCAGGAGGAATCCTATGCTACTGATTCCCCGCCTCCAGGAACTACTTTTAGCTCTTTGCCCCTTTTTCTCGTATCTCCATTAGGTCTGGAGGAGACTTCAGTTTTGTCCGACTCCTTTAGGTTCAAAGGAGTCCTATGTCGTTGATTTTTGGCCTCCAGGAACAGCTCTCTGCACTTTTTTCTTGAATCCCCTTTAAGTCCGAAGGAGATTCAAGTTTTGTCTGACTCCTTTAAGTCTGGAGGAGTCCTATGTTGCTAATTCCTGGCCTCTAGGAACAGCTCTCTACCCCTTTTTCTTGAATCCTCTTTAAGTCCGAAGGAGATTCGAGTTCTGTCCGACTCTTTTAAGTTCAGGGGAGTCCTGTGCTGCTGATTCTTTGCCTCAAGGAACAGCTCTTTTTTCCTTTTTCTTGAATCCCCTTTATGTCTAGAGGAGATTCGAGTTCTGTCCGACTCTTTTAAGTTCGGACGAGGTTAGAGTTCTGTCCGACTCTTTTAAGTCCGGAGGAGTCCTGTGCTGCTGATTCCCGACCTCCAGGAACTGCTTTTAGCACTTTGCCCCTTTTTCTCGTATCTCCTTTAGGTCCGGCGGAGACTTCAGTTTTGTTCGACTCCTTTAGGTCCGAGGGAGTTTTGTGTCGTTGATTTCTAGCCTCCAGGAACAGCTCTGTGCCCTTTTTTCTTGAATCCCCTTTAAGTCCGAAGGAGATTCAAGTTCTGTCTGACTCCTTTAAGTCCGGAGGAGTCCTGTGTTGCTGATTCCTGGCCTCCAGGAACAGCTCTCTGCCCCTTTTTCTTGAATCCTCTTTAAGTCCGGAGGAGATTCGAGTTTTGTCCAACTCTTTTAAGTTCAGGGGTGTCCTATGCTGCTGATTCTTTGCCTCTAGGAACAGCTCATTTTTCCTTTTACTTGAATCCCCTTTAAGTCCGGAGGAGATTCGAGTTCTGTTCGACTCCGTTTAGTCGGGAGGAGTCCTGTGCTGCTGATTCCTGGCCTCTAGGAATAGCTCTCTGCCCCTTTTTCTTGAATCCCCTTTAAGTCTAGAGGAGATTCAAGTTCTGTCCGACTCCATTATGACTGGAGGAGTCCTATGCTGCTGATTCCTGGCCTCTCAGAACAGCTCTCTGGCTTTTTTCTTGAATCCCCTTTTAGTCTGGAGGAGATTCGAGTTCTGTCCCACTACTTTAAGGCCGGAGGAGTCCTGTGCTGCTGATTCCTAGCCTCCAGGAATAGCTCTCTGCCTTTTATCTTGGATCCCCATTACACCTAGAGGAGATTCGAGCTTTGTCCGACTCCTTTAGGTCCAGTGGAGTCCTTTGTTGTTGATTCCTGGCCTGCAGGAATAGCTCTCTGTCCCATTTTCTTGAATCCCCTTTAAGTCTGGAGGAGATTTGAGTTTTGTCCGACTCTTTTAAGTCTGGGGTAGTCCTGTGCTGCTGATTCCTCGCCTCCAGGAACTGCTTTTAGCTGTTTGCCACTTTTTCTCGTTTCTCCTTTCGGTCCGTAGGAGACTTTAGTTTTGTCCGACTCCTTCATGTCCAAAGGAGTCCTTTGTCGTTGATTTCTACCCTCCAGGAATAGCTCTCTGCCCTTTTTTCTTGAATCCCCTTCAAGTCCGGAGGAGATTTAAGTTCTGTCTGACTCCTTTAAGTCTGGAGGAGTCCTGTGTTGCTGATTCCTGGCCTCTATGAACAACTCTTTGCCCCTTTTTCTTGAATGCTTTAAGTCCGGAGGAGATTCGAGTTCTGTCAGACTCTTTTATGTTCATAGGAGTCCTGTGTTGCTGATTCTTTGCCTCTAGGAGCAGCTCTTTTTTCCTTTTTCTTGAATCCCCTTTGAGTCTGGATGAGATTCGAGTTCTGTCCGACTCTTTTAAGTCTGAAGGTGTCCTGTGCAGCTGATTCTTGGCCTCCAGGAATAGCTCTCTACACTTTTTCATGAATATCCTTTATGTCCGGAGGAGATTCGAGTTCTATCCGACAACTATAAGTCCAGTGGAGTCCTATGCTGCTGATTCCTGGCCTCTCGGAATAGCTCTCTGCCTTTTTTCTTGAACCCCCTTTAAGTCCGGAGGATATTCGAGTTCTGTCTGACTCCTTTAAGTCCAGAGGAGTCCTATGCTGCTGATTCCTGGCCTCCAGGAATAGCTCTCTGCCACTTTTTCTTGAATCCCCATTTAGTCTAGAGGAGATTCGAGTTCTGTTCGACTCTTTTAAGTCTGGAGGAGTGCTGTGCTGCTGATTCTTGGCCTCCAGGAACAGCTTTTAGCTCTTTGCCCCTTTTTCTCGTGTCTCCTTTAGGTCCGGAGGAAACATGAATTTTGTCCAACTCCTTTAAGTTTGGAGGAGACCTATGCCGCTGATTCCTGGCATCCAAGAACAGCTCTCTACCCTTTTTCTTGAAACCCCTTTAAGTTTGGAGGAGATTCGAGTTCTTTCTATCTCCTTTAAGTCCGGAGGAGATTCGAGTTCTGTCCTACTCCTTTAAGTCCGGAGGAGTCCTGTGCTGCTGATTCCTGGCCTCCAGGAACAGTGATTTGCCCATTTTCTTGAATCCGCTTTAAGTCCAGAGGAGATTCGTGTTCAATCTAACTCCTTTAAGTCCGGAGGAATCCTATGCTGCTGATTCTTGGCTTCTAGGAACAGCTCTCTGCCTCTTTTTCTTGAATCACCTTTAAGTCCGGAGGAGATTCGAGTTCTGTCCGACTCTTTTAAGTTTGGTGGAGTCCTGTGCTGCTGATTCCTGGCCTCCAGGAACAGCTTTTAGCTCTTTGCCCCTTTTTCTCGTATCTCCTTTAGGTCCGGAGGAGACTCGAGTTTTGTTCGACTCCTTTAGGTCTGAAGGAGTCCTGTGTTGCTGATTTATGGCCTCCAGGAACAGCTCTCTGTCCTTTTTTCTTGAATCCCCTTTAAGTCCGGAGGAGATTCAAGTTCTGTCTGACTCCTTTAAGTCCGATGGAGTCCTGTGTTGCTGATTCCTGGCCTCTAGGAACAACTCTCAGACCCTATTTCTTGAATCCCCTTTAAGTCCGGAGGAGATTCGAGTTCTGTCCGACTCTTTTAAGTTCATAGGAGTCCTGTGTTGCTGATTCTTTGCCTCTAGGAATAGCTCTTTTTTCTTTTTTCTTGAATCCCCTTTGAGTTCGAAGGAGATTCGAGTTTTGTCCGACTCTTTTAAGTCCGGAGGATTCCTGTGCAGCTGATTCTTGGCCTCCAGGAACAGCTTTTAGCTCATTGCCCCATTTTCTCGTGTCTCCTTTAGGTTTGGAGGAGACTAGAATTTTGTCCGACTCCTTTCAGTCCAGTGGAGTCCTATGTCGCTGATTCCTGGCCTCCAGGAATAGCTCTCTGCCCGTTTTCTTGAATCCCCTTTAAGTCCGGGGGAGATTCATGTTCTGTCCGTCTCCTTTAAGTCCGAAGGAGATTTGAGTTCTGTCCGACTCCTTTAAGTCCGGAGGAGTCCTGTGCTACGTATTCCTGGCCTCCAGGAATAGCTCTCTACACTTTTTCATGAATACCCTTTATGTCCGGGGGAGATTCGAGTTCTATCCGACAACTTTAAGTCCGGAGGAGTCCTGTGCTGCTGATTCCTAGCCTCTCGGAATAGCTCTCAGCCCTTTTTCATAAATCCCCATTAAGTCTAGAGGATATTCGAGTTCTGTGCGACTCCTTTAAGTCTGGAGGAGTCCTGTGCTGCTGATTCCTGGCCTCCAGGAACAGCTCTCTGCCTCTTTTTCTTGAATCTCCTTTTAGTCTAGAGGAGATTCGAGTTCTGTCCGACTCTTTTAAGTCTTGTGGAGTCCAGTGCTACAGATTCTTGGCCTCCATGAACAACTTTTAGCTCTTTGCCCCTTTTTCTCGTGTCTCCTTTAGGTATGGAGGAGACTCGATTTTTGTCCGACTCCTTTAAGTCTGGTGGAGTCCTGTGCCGCTGATTCCTGGCCTCCAAGAACAGCTCTCTACCCTTTTTCTTGAAACACCTTTAAGTTCGACGGAGATTCGAGTTCTTTCTATCTCCTTTAAGTCCGGAGGAGATTCAAGTTCTGTCCTACTCCTTTAAGTCTGGAGGGTCCTGTACTGCTGATTCCTGGCCTCCAGGAATAGCTCTCTGCCCATTTTCTTGAATCTGCTTTAAGTCCAGAGGAGATTCGTGTTCAGTCTAACTCCGTTAAGTCCGGAGGAGTGCTGTGCTGTTGATTCTTGGCTTCCAGGAACAGCTCTCAGCCTCTTTTTCTTGAATCACCTTTAGGTCCGGAGGAGATTCGAGTTCTGTTCGACTCTTTTAAGTCTAGAGGAGTCCCGTGCTGCTAATTCCTGGCCTCTAGGAACAGCTTTTAGCTCTTTGCCCCTTTTTCTCGTATCTCCTTTAGGTCCGGAGGAGACTCGAGTTTCGTCCGACTCCTTTAGGTTCGAAGGAGTCCAGTGTCGCTGATTTCTGGCCTCCAGGAACAGCTCTCTGCCCCTTTTTCTCGTATCACCTTTACGTCCGCAGGAGACTCGAGTTTTGTCCGACTCCTTTAGGTCCGAAGGAGTCCTGTGTCGCTGATTTCTGGCCTCCAGGAACAGTTCTCTGCCCTTTTTTCTTGAATCCCCTTTAAGTCAAGAGGAGATTCAAGTTCTGTCTGACTTCTTTAAGTCCGGAGGAGTCCTGTGTTGCTGATTCCTAGCCTCTAGGAACAACTCTCTGCCCATTTTTCTTGAATCCCCTTTAAGTCCGGAGGAGATTCGAGTTCTGTCCGACTCTTTTAAGTTTATAGGAGTCCTATGTTGCTAATTCTATGGCTCTAGGAATAGCTCTTTTTTCCTTTTTCTTGAATCAACTTTCAGTCTGGAGGAGATTCGAGTTCTGTCAGACTCTTTTAAGTCCGGAGGAGTCCTGTGCAGCTGATTCTTGGCCTCCAGGAACAGGTTTTAGCTCATTGCTCCTTTTTCTCGTGTCTCCTTTAGGTCCGGAGGAGACTAGAATTTTGTTCGACTCCTTTAAGTCCAGAGGAGTCCTATGTCGCTGATTCCTGGTCTCCACGAATAGCTCTCTGCCCTTTTTCTTGAATCCCCGTTAAGTCTAGAGGAGATTCGTATTCTGCCCGTCACCTTTAAGTCCGAAGGAGATTTGAGTTATGTCCGACTCCTTTAAGTCGGGAGGAGTCCTGTGCTGCTGATTCCTGGCCTCCAGGAATAGCTCTCTACACTTTTTCATGAATACCCTTTATGTCCGGAGGAGATTCGAGTTTTATCCGACAACTTTATGTCCGGGGGAGTCCTGTGCTGCTGATTCTTGGCATCTCGGAACAGCTCTCTACCCGTTTTCTTGAATCCCTTTTAAGTCCGGACGATATTCGAGTTCTGTCCGACTCCTTTAAGTCCAGAGTAGTCCTGCGCTGCTGATTCCTGGCCTCCAGGAACAGCTCTCTGCCTCTTTTTCTTGAATCCCCGTTTAGTCCAGAGGAGATTCGAGTTCTGTCTTACTCTTTTAAGTCTGGAGGAGTGCTGTGCTGCTGATTCTTGACCTCCAAGAACAGCTTTTAGCTCTTTGCCCCTTTTTCTCGTGTCTCCTTTAGGTCCGGAGGAGACTCCAAGTTTGTCCGACTCCTTTAAGTCTGGAGGAGTCTTGTGCCGCTGATTACTGGCCTCCAAGAACAGCTCTCTGCCCTTTTTCTTAAAACCCCTTTAAGTTCAGAGGAGATTCGGGTTCTTTCTATCTCCTTTAAGTCTGGAAGAGATTCGAGTTTTGTCCTACTCCTTTAAGTCCAGAGGAGTGCTGTGTTACTTATTCCTGGCCTCCAGGAACAGCTCTCTGCCCATTTTCTTGAATCTGCTTTAAGTCCAGAGGAGATTCGTGTTCAGTCTAACTCCTTTAAGTCCGGAGGAGTCCTGTGCTGCTGATTCTTGGCTTCCAGGAACAGCTTTCTGCCGCTTTTTCTTGAATCACCTTTAAGTCCGGAGGAGATTCTTGTTTTGTTCGACTCTTTTAAGTCTGGAGGAGTCCTGTGCTGCTGATTCCTAGCCTCCAGGAACAGCTTTTAACTCTTTGACCCTTTTTCTCGTATCTCCTTTAGGTCCGGAGGAGACTCGTGTTTTGTCCATCTCCTTTAGGTCCGGAGGAGTCTTGTGCCGCTGATTCCTAGCCTCCTGGAACAGCTCTCTGCCCTTTTTTCTTGAATCCCCTTTAAGTTTGGAGAAGATTCGAGTTCTGTCTGACTCCTTTAAGTCTGGAGGAGTCCTATGTTGCTGATTCCTGGCCTGCAAAAACAGCTCTCTGCCCCTTTTTCTTGAATCCCCTTTAGGTCTGGAGGAGATTCGAGTTCTGTCCGACTCTTTTAAGTCCAGAGGAGTCCAGTGCTGCTGATTCCTCGCCTCCAAGAAATGCTTCTAGCTCTTTGCCCCTTTTTCTCGTTTCTCCTTTCGGTCCGGAGGAGACATCAGTTTTGTCCGACTCCATTAGGTCCGAAGGAGTCCTGTGTCGCTGATTTCTGTCCTCCAGGAACTACTCTCTGCCCTTTTTTCTTGAATCCCCTTTAAGTCCAGAGGAGATTCAAGTTCTGTTTGACTCCTTTAAGTCCGGAGGATTCCTGTGTTGCTTATTCCTGGCCTCTAGGAACAACTCTCTGCCCCTTTTTCTTGAATCCCCTTTTAGTCCAGAGGAGATTCGAGTTCTGTCCGACTCTTTTAAGTCTGGTGGAGTCCTGTGCTGCTGATTCTTGGCCTCCAGGAACAGCTTTTTTTTCCTTTTTCTTGAATCCCCTTTGAGTCTGGAGGAGATTCGAGTTCTGTCTGACTCCTTTAAGTCCGGAGGTGTCCTGTGCTGCATATTTCTGGCCTCCAGGAACAGCTCTCTGCCCTTTTTTCTTGAATCCCCTTTAAGTCTGGAGAAGATTCGAGTTCTGTCTGACTCCTTTAAGTCCGGAGGAGTCCTGTGTTGCTGATTCCTGGCCTGCAGGAACAACACTCTGCCCCTTTTTCTTGAATCCCCTTTAAGTCCGGAGGAGATTCGAGTTCTGTCTGACTCTTTTAAGTCCGGAGGAGTCCTGTGCTGCTGATTCCTCGCCTCAAGGAACTGCTTTTAGCTCTTCGCCCCTTTTTCTCGTATCTCCTTTCGGTCCGGAGGAGACTTCAGTTGTGTCCGACTCCTTTAGGTTTGAAGGAGTCCTGTGTCGCTGATTTCTGGCCTTTAGGAACAGCTCTCTGCCCTTTTTTCTTGAATCCCCTTTAAGTCCAGAGGAGATTCAAGTTTTGTCTGACTCCATTAAGTTCGGAGGAGTCTTGTGTTGCTGATTCCTGGCTTCCAGGAACAGTCTTAGCCCCTTTTTCTTGAATCCCCTTTATGTCCGGAGGGGATTCGAGTTCTGTCCGACTCTTTTATGTTCGGAGGAGTCCTATGCTGCTGATTCTTTGCCTCTAGGAACAGCTCTATTTTCCTTTTTCTTGAATCCCCTTTAAGTCCTGAGGAGATTTGAGTTCTGTCCGACTCCTTTAAGTCCGGAGGAGTCCTGTGCTGCTGATTCCTGGCCTCCAGGAATAGCTCTCTACCACTTTTTCTTGAATCCCCTTTAAGTCTAGAGGAGATTCGAATTTTGTTCGACTCCTTTAATTTTAGAGGAATCCTGTGCCGCTAATTCCAGGTCTCTAGTAACAGCTCTCTGCCCTTTTTTCTTGAATCCCCTTTAAGTCCAGAGGAGAATCGAGTTCTGTCTGACTCCTTTAAGTCCAGAGGAGTTCTGTGTTACTGATTCCTAGCCTCTTGGAACAGCTCTCTGCCCCTTTTTCTTGAATCCCCTTTAAGTCCGGCGGAGATTCAAGTTCTGTCTGACTCTTTTATGTCCAGAGGAGTCCTATGCTATTGATTCCTTGCCTCCTGGAACTATTTTTAGCTCTTTGCCCCTTTTTCTCGTGTCTCCTTTATGTCCGGAGGAGACTCGAATTTTGTTCGACTCCTTTATGTCCGGAGGAGACCTGTGCCGCTGATTGCTGGCCTCTAGGAACTGCTCTTAGCTCTTCATTCCTTTTTCTTGAATCCTCTTTAAGTCCGAAAGAGATTCGAGTTCTGTCCCACTCCTTTATGTCCGATGGAGTCCCAAGCCGCTTATTCCTGGCCTCCAGGAGCAACTCTTTTTTTCCCTTCTTCTCGTATCTCCTTTAGGTCCGGAGGAGATTCGAATCGTTGTCCTTTTCTCGTGTCTCCTTTTAGTTCGGGGGAGGCTCGAGTTATTTTCCGATATCGGAGAACCAACTCCTTATCCCCGGGCAGATAACCCTAACTATCCGGCGATGGGTCCGTCAAGTCATCATAGGCAAGTAACCTTGTGCGCTCAAGTAGTGAACATATTGGCTGCATTTAGCAATCCCTTGTGTACAATTTCAGAGTAGCATATGCTTATTTGGCCTCCTTCCCTATTGACTTGGCGCTGGGGTTCACCCAGCTAACGATCGGGGATCTCGTTTTGTTGCCCTAGCCTGGACGAATGAAGCCACCTTAGGCTTCAGTACCAGGAGAGGCGGAATCCTATCTGTCCCGTTGGGACTTGTTCAAAGCCGAACAAGTGTCACTTCTACCCCTTCCTAGACCAGACGAGGTTTACATGGTCTCATCCTAGGTTTGCTCCTGATGGGCGAGTCTTGATGCCCCTATCCTAGAGTGGTGTGTCCAAATACAGAGCCATCAAAACACCACAGATGAACAGAATACACGCCAAACATGCCAGTCAGGGGCAGATTACAACCTCAATCAAAGACCTTTATCAAGTCTCCCGATTCCTTCAATCTTCCAAGTACAGAACAGGAAAGCAGTTGGTTGCACATATTTTCAGTCACTTGATGAATGGTCGCTTGCTTCAGCTAGTGACGGTCTCAAGTACTCCAGTGGCTCACAGAACATCTGTAGTTGTAGCCTGGCTTCCAAGA
>JAMKQA010028177.1:0-10981 GCA_024699735.1 Posidonia australis
GACTAGAAAGACCGAGTTTCTTGGGCGCACGAGGGTGCCTAATACCTTCCTCATGCGTAATAGGAATCCTTACCCATCCTCTGGTTAGCAGACATCCAACCTTCCCATTTGCATCACATGCATTCATCTTTTTGTGATTTTCCTTGTCTTTCCCTTTAAAAGACTAGGTGGCGACTCCCTTTTCTTTCCTTTTATCCTTGCGCCTTCGCTATCCAATGGCATGGCTGTGGTCTCCTCCCCACCCCTCCCTTTGGGTCAGGCACAGTCACACGTTTTATCCAAATCATGCTTGCTCTTAAGTATTTCACGCGTTTTCATGATGAACCCACCAACTTGCTTTGGTTTCAAATGCTTTGTTTTCATGAAGATTCTCGAGCCTATGCACTCGTAGCATGTTTTCCAGTTTTTATCATAGCATAGGCCTTTTAGCACTTGCATAAATCCTCCTTGTATCTCTGCTGGGCGGGTTCTGGATCAGGTCATAGTCTGATCCAGACTCCCTGGGGCGCACATCCCAGTCGCACCCAACCTGCGCACCAGTCTGGCTCACACAACAGGCGCGCCAGACTGGCCAGAGATCAGAGCACTTGCATTTAGCACCATACTTGCATGGCTTTATCGTACAGTTTTGAGCTTATTTCTTTCTGATTGATTCTCTGGTTTGCCAAGATGCCACCTGCATGTTTTCAGCTTTCGATCAGACTGCTTTCCATTTGTTTTCTCTATTTTGTTATTCAGCTCCAGAATGAATTTGGTAGACTGACTGCACCTTACTCCATTGTGAGAATCATGTGTATCAGTCCATGATCCAGAGGCCTGGCTGAATCATTGCTTTCAACATCTAGTTCAAATAGGTGAGATCTTATGTGAGGCTTCTAGCCCTTGAGCTCAAGGTCATTGCATTGCATTTGCATTTTTAACTCTTTCAAGGCATGTTTTCTGAGCTTCTCTAGAATGATTCCTGCTGCATACTTTTCCAGAGTGCATCCTTCGATGTTTTGCTTTGTGTGGCTTTCTGTTTTTTTGCCTCTACATAATTTACTAGCCCACCTAGACGCACATAGGTGGCGCTCCAGATTGACGCACCAATCTGGCGCACCAAACAGGCGCAATGGCCTGCTTTCAGAAGCACACAGCATGTTTTTTATATGTTTTGTTTGCTTTCTCAACCCGATTTGCTTCTGTGTTTTCATCTGATTCTTTTCCTTGATGCATTAGGAAGGCACACATCTATTTTCAGCAGTTTTCCTGCATTTTAGCTTGCATTTAGGCATATAGTAAGCAGGGATGATAAATCGCTCAAGATATTAGATCTCTGATCTTATTATGCAACATTCTTGCATCAACTCTTGGCCCGACACACGAGCGATATTTCTGAGCATTAGGAAACACCCCTACACATCATGCACCTATACTCTAGACACCACAAGCATTTGCATGGCATGGCATATCGCCCACGGGCATACAGCAAAAGGTTGAAAAGTCGACATTTCATAAGCAAAAAAGAAATCATTAGAAGACCGATTTATCGGGCGTACGAGGGTGCCTAACACCTTCCTCGTACGTAACAGGGATCCTTACCCGCATTTTTGATTTGTGCAGCCCTTTTTTATTTGTTTGCATGATTTTTCATGTGTTTATGGTTTTCCTCGTCTTCCATAATAGACTAGGTGGCGACTCCTGCATTTGTATGCAATAAAAAGCAATGGCATAGCAAATGTGTAAAACGTAAATGCATGAGGGTCGGCAAAGTCACGGCAAAACAATAAAAAGCAAATGATAAAAATGCAAGAGTCGCCACCTAGTCTATTTAAAACGGGAGACGAGGAAAACCGTTTTAAAACATTAAAATCATGCAATAAAACCAATGGAAAAGGTTGATCAAAAACCAAAAATGGGCAAGGATCCCTGTTACGCACGAGGAAGGTATTAGACACCCTCGTGCGACCGAAAATCGTTCTTTTAATGGGTTTTTTCGTTTACCTATATGAAATGTTGGCTTTTCCTTTTCTATACGCCCAAGGGCGATATGCAATGCAATGCTATATATAAGTGGTGCCCTATGCTAAACATGGGTGTATGAGCTTTAGGGTGTGTGCTAATGCTCAGAAAAGTCACTCGTGTGGTGGGGTCAAGCACCGGTGCAAGGATATTGCACAGATATGATCAAAGATCTAATAACACCGAGTAACTTTCATCCTCGCTTTACTATATGCAAAATATGAGCTATTATGCATAAAAAGGACTGAAAGCAGAGTGAAGTCATCCTGGTATATCTAGGAAGACACCAAGAGAAAACAAAAGTTAAATCAAAACAGGAAATGTGCTAAACACCATGCCAAAAGCTACTGCGTGCAGGTAGATGCGCCTGTCTGGTGCGCCACCTATGTGCTCTACTTATGTGTGCCACTAAAGTGTGCCAGAGAAATTATAGATCAGACAGTAAGTTGGACAAATATGCCATGCAATATAAAATCTTGTAAATTTGCAGAAACCTATCAGAACATGCATCATGAGTATCTATCAAAATCCAAGAATGAAAACACAATGTGGGTCTTATGCTCAAGGGCTATATGCCTCACATGACCACACCACCCTTATGCTAAACAAAACAATGAGTTCTAGCTATGTCATCCAGATCTGGGTCATGGACTGTTGCATAAAAACCTCCAAACAGGGGTTCATGGGGCAATCAGTTCACTAGATTACAACAACAAGCTGAACATGCGAGATGCACATGTTACACAAACGATGCTATCACTGGTTGAAATCATGCATATTATGACATGACATATCAGAGAACCAACACAAAAAACATCAAAGTCCAAAACATCCAGAGTCACATGCAGATCATGATGCAAAGTTGGTCATTTGCTCTCTAACTAGACTGATGCACTAGGATGGTGCTCTGATTAGGTGCGCCATCCTGGTGTGCCATCTAGGTGCTCCAGTTTGGTACACTCCAGAAATTCTGAATCAGACTGCAGTCTGATTTCAGAATCTGGGCCAGATGCAAGAGATGAATATGGCTAACTCTATCCAGATTAATTATTTAGATGCTAGAGAACTCAAATATGATGAAAACGCAATCCTTTTATTATTTCTCCTTAAATCACATATTCATGGATTACATGGGCTGCAACTACTGCTTAGTGGATTTTAAGGATCATGCAATGATTTAATTGGCTTAGCAACCATGTAGAAATGATGAACATGTAGAGAGGATGATTTGTAGTTCATTCCATAGCTAATGGTTGCATTGGATGATGATTCATTATTAACAGGAATCACATAATGCAGAAATTAACATGATACAAAGACATATGAACATACAAGAAGGAGCATCCAAATCATCATAAAAGGCCCGAAAAAGATCATTGCTATACAAATGACATATCAGTTGGTTACATGCTTTGTTCAAAGTATTATCTAAAGTTTAAGTAAAGAGATAGGTAAAGATCTTACCTTGCCTAAGATGTTTCCTCCTTGGATGGCTCTAGATAACCCTTTCTTGTTGCTTTGGATCAGTTGGGAGTGCTCTGAGATGCAAGAAAATCCTCTGGAAACTAGAGTAGGTTGCTGAGAGTAGGTGAGTGGCTTAACCAAGAGAGGGTAGGTAGCTCAGCCAAGAGAGATGAGTTACCAAGTCTTCCCAAAAGGTTGCTAATGGATGGCTTTTTATAGAGTTTCACAGAGGTAACTCCCATGGGATGCAAACAGCCTCGAAAACGAACAGCCTTGCGTAGATTCTCGAGGAATATCCGCAGGCGAGGGTTACAAGCATAGAAGATGGAAAGTCAGCAACTAGCACCCTGAAAAGTGGCTGGGCGCCAGCTTGGTGCGCCACTGTGGTGCTCCAGCATGGTGCTCCAGCATGGTGCGCCATTGTGGTGCTCCAGCTTGGTGCATCACTGTGGTGCTCCTACTTGATTCTCCAATCTAGTGCTCCACATTGGTGCTCTCCATTAGCTACCTGGATTGCTAATTAGGCCACGAGCTTGCTACTGGCTTGTGGTTGGTTTGTGCAATGATCTTTGGCTGGTTAAAATGTCAAATAGGATTCGAAAGTGGTTGGGCTTACTGCATCGAAAGCAACATCTTCATAGTGTTTATCTATGAGCCACCTCAAAATCGGGGTGTCTACAGATGCCCCTCCCTGAGCGAGGTCGAGGGACAGAGGGAACCAAGACCGATGCTTAGGGTTGACAAGATACCCCCATTTTGAGGTTGCGGAGGAGTGATGTTTGCTGTAGGCATTAAGTCACTTATTCGGTAGATGCACCAAAAGTCATGACTTGTTGCCAAATGCAAAATGCGTGCGACTACTGAGCTAAATGCTGGAAATGCGATGCCAATGCAAAAAAATAGATGCATGAACCGATGTAAAGCTGATGCTAACATTAGAAACACAAGAATGGGTGCTTGTAAGTGGATGCAATGCCGATGCTAATGCTAAAATGATATGGTAAAAAGCAAAGGAATCCCGCGCACAGATGGAACCACTGGTAGGAAAATGATAAGTTGTTGGACTAATCAACCGGATTATCGAGGTTATCAACCTGAGGAGGCGGGATATGACAAGTCAGCCAAGTCTTGTCAACCCGGCTGCTAGACAGCTTGACGGTTGTCAACCGAGTAGTTGGGGATACCAGCCCAAAGAAAAGGGGCATGACAAAGGATAAGGACCTTGACCGCCCAGTTAAAAGGTCGAGTAAAAGGATCTCGCGCCCGCGAAAATCCAAGCAAAGCAAAAGAAATGGCCTTGACCGCCCGGTCAAAAGCCAAGGAAAAGGATCTCGCGCTCGCAAAAATCCAAGGAGGAGAGGTAGAAGGATCTCATCTGCCCAGAAGGAGAATCTGAAAAAACAAAAAGCGATAATCCTTGGATTGTCCCTTAGGAAGGAAACTGGCTCAGTTGTGCCCGGAGGGTAGAACTGTAAATGTGCGTGCTACTAGTGCTGTGTTTTTGCTGAGATACAAGTACAATATCCTCTGAAGGAACCTTGCTGGAGTTTCAATATCAATCGGCTTTGTTTGCGAGTTTCGCAAAAAGAGTAGGGACCGACTTGCAATTTCCCAAAACATGAGGGCTTTATTGAAAATTTCTCGATATGACAACCTTCTAAGTGTTGTACTGCCACTATGCTATGAGATTTGATATTCTGCTGAATATTTGCAAATGTCTGCTTCCTTCATAACTTCCCACATCCTTTGTGGACTATTCTACAAATTTAAGGAATGTAGAAGATTTTCTGCAAATTACCCCTCTAAGTGAATTTTCACAGACCACGTGCTGACTATTCTTGACACTTTGCATTTTACCCTTGAAGTGCAAGTTGTGGAGTACTAAGGGTTGAAACGTAACTCTCACGAGCATTTTACATTTCGAATCTCGAACATTAAATTAGTTGCATTACTAGTACATGAGGGAGTCCACTGGATAACTGCCATACCTATGAAGTCACATTCTGTATTTCTTCTTGTTTCTTGGGATTTGCAAATGGGCTCATGCTGCATGGCTCTTCCTTACTCCTTTTCTTTATTTCTTTGTTTTCCTTTCTTTACCAATACAAGCAACTCACTTTTTTTTTCTTCTTATTTATTCCTCCTCATTACTCGTGCCCTTCTTCTTCCTCCTCGTTTCCTCTCTTCCAACGAAACCCATCTCCCCTCTCCTTCTCATCTCCTCACCTCTTCTCCTCCTCCTCTCATAGCTACCACCCTTCTCCTCTCAAGGTCCGCGGCAGGTGCATGGGCTGGTGCGCTAGTTAGGCGCGACGGCGAGGTGCGGTAACAAGGCGCGCGGCTAGGTGTGGCGAAAACTCTGTTCGGCGGCGGCAATGGACCGAACTCTCCGGGATTGGCTGGAGGGGGGTCTCTGGTGGAGGTATTCTCGATCTCCTCTCCTTGATCTTCTCTTTGTGGTTGTTTGCATTCCCTTTTCCTCTTGCTGGATGGCCGACTGCTATTGGGTTTCGGCGGACATGGGTTTCGGCGAACACAGTGGTGGTTCCAGCGGTTCAAACCGCCGGCGGCAGTTGCAGGTTGCTGGGTGTGGTGGCTATTCCGGCAATGGGTTGTGGCGGTATGGCCGTGTGGGTAGGTAGGCAGTAGAGTAGTTCGGCAGTGAATTCCGACGGTCTGAGCCGCACGGTGACGGTGGCGGGCACGGGTGGTGGTAAGGCTGGCTGAGGTGGTGATGATGGGTTTATGGGCGGATTGGCCGTGGTGGTCGGTGTTGCGGGCATGAAGTGGTGGTGGGTTTTGACGGTAGTGATGGGTTTTTGTGGTTTTGCCGTGGTGGTCAGTGGTAAGGCTGGTTGTTCTTGGGTAGAAATCTTGCTGATGAGCCTAAACTGCCGTTCATGCTATATATATTTTAGATGATTGAATGCCATGTTGCTAATCCAGGCCACTTGAGACGTGATTCCATCCTTGAACCAAATCATGAGTTGCTTGAGTCAATGTTTACCACTTTAAATTAACTCCCCCATTTATTGACCCATGCCTGAGCAAGATAGTAGCACATATAGGTACAGAATGGTTCATGTCCATGCTTTCATAACAATAGTAGTATGTCCTACCTTGTAAATATCAATGGCAAGAACATAAATAGTGCACCACAACGATAACTGCCATAACTCCTATATTTTCACGTAACTACTTGTTGTTTCTTAGTGTTAGACTTTCTTCCTACAATACCGAGTTGTAACTGCATACCTATTTTATTCGAATTTCTGTAAACATGTGACATTGTGCTTTACTTGAACTACTGTGCCTTTTCTATCCTGCCAATGACTGCATATCTTATGAAGGCATCTAATTGCAAACACTTGTAATGCCACATCTGATTTCGAGACTTGGGCTCTGTTACCTTTGAATATTTCGTTGCTGTTTATCTCTTAGTTTGACCTTTGCCTTCTTGTAGGATGATCCAGTTCCCGAGGAGGGAACCCCATAGCCTCCCTAGGACACACCTTCTAGTTCTCGTCCCCGGCGGCGAGGCAACTCCTCGAGGTCACGTGCTTCCAACAGTTCGACTCCTGCGATCCCTGTTGAGGTAAGTCGAATTGGAATAATTTGCATATATGATATAAGTCTGTCATCTTCATTGATAACTGTCCTTTCAAGAGTCTGCCAACTTTATGGGGCGACTGCTTAGCGGCGACCACATTTGTGAGAGCCCCGATTTCGTAGTAATTATCTTAGTCTTGCTTTAGCATGCATTGATTCTGACAATTCTGCTTTTTGACCTTACATTTATTCTACTCTTGCTATTTCAGGTTGGCGATGCCAACAGAGTAATGCGGTGCCACTAGGCCCCCATGCTCGATCACTTCCGTCGTCTTCCGGAGTTCTTACAAGATTTTTTTGCTTCACTGGTCCCCGTTTGGTGGCTTACTTCGCATTCCAGTCATTCATGGCCACTACAACTTATTTCGAGCTTTAGTGGAGAGATGGCAGTTCGAGACACATACCTTCCACTTCTCATTTGGAGAGCTGACTGTTTTGCCTAACCAGTGGGCCCTACTGACGGGTCTCCTATTCAATGATGAGCCGATCATAGGCGAGACCACCCACGGGATGCACCTGGCCCCTGAGCATTTAGGTCGTGTTCCTCCTAAACCACTTCGGGGAAAACACATGATTACAATGGGGTGGCTAAGAGAGTGGGACCAGTTCTGGCCCAACCCTGAGCCGGGTAGCGATGAGGTAGATTTTGTGCTGAGGCATTTTTTGTTGGACCTGTTGGCGATGGTCTTATGCGATTCTTCTGTCTACTGCATCCATGCAGATTAGTTAGCATATCTAACCAACTTGGAGTACTTGGACCATTATGACTGGGTTGGTGTTAGCTACACCTGGTTGATTTGCGGACTCGACAATGTAGTCTGACTGGGGCGTTGGTCTTATGTGAGACTGTATCCCTGCTTACTGTAAGTATTTACTTTTTCTTTTTTACAAAATAATTCCCTTTTGATGATATCTGATTAACTGTCTCTTTGCTTGTTATTGCTAGTACTAGATTATGGAGCACATTACACAGGGACAGTTTTGGCTGCCTTCGTGATGAACTTCTTCCCCTTCTCCACAAGTGGGTCGAGCCTGACCACCGGGCTACTGCGGGGGTCTACAACTACGAGTCCTACTAATATCTGCTAGATTTGGTAGAGCTCGAGGATGTAAGTTTTCATGCTGTGGATTTTCTTTTCTGCATGTCTATATTGCCTGTATTGCTTATACTTGCCTATACCTACAAATAGGTTCACTTGCGCCCATTCTCCAGGTATGACGGCTTCAACTAGGCACCTCTGAACTCTGGCCGGGTTTTGAGGGATAAGCAAGTGAAATTCTACTGTATGAAGAAGTCATCTTACTTCCTCTCGGGGCGTGTGAGGCACCAGTTTTTGAACGAGTTGCATTCCTGCCCCTCCTTCTGACATAGATCTTCCAGTCCCGTCCTGTGCTGTGGCTAGGAGTCGACATGCTGCTGTTGTGGCTTCTCAGGATAGACACGTTCTTCGAGAAGTCAACTGCACAGATTATCTGGCTTGGTACAGGCGGGTCGGGAAGCCCTATCTTTTCGAGGAGGCCGTGCACGATAGCTAACGTGGAATGTGGTACGCTTCCGACTGGGTTAAGGTAAATTGTTGTAATTTCTGCTTGAAAATTTCTTTTCATACAAAAGGATAAATCTGACATTTGTTTTACTTTGCAGGGCTTCGAGGAGCAATTTGCCTCTTTTTACGAGGATATCCGGCGAAAAGGGTATGTCTTTCCTTTTATAAATTACCTTACTTTCATTACAAACTTGCCTAATACTTTTGCAAATTTATATAGGAACTGCGTTGGCGCAACATTATTCGGGTACTTCTTGCTTTTTTTTATTTTTGCCACTTTCCTTGAACAATATACTTGTCACTAATACAAGCCTAACATTTTTTTGACAATAAGATTATCCAGCCCATGAAGTGAACGCGGCTAGTAGCGAAGAGTTCACCATGGAAGTATCTGAGGAGGATCGCTCTGACACTGAGATTTCACAGAGGGTTCTAAGCTCTTCTGCTTGCTCTCAGGCTGCTGCTGCTGCCAAATGGTCACGTTGGATCACTCGACGAGGAGCTCGATTCTTAGCAAAGAGCTTCCAAGAGGCGTCATCTGACGAGGAGGGATCAGATGAGGAGTAGCTGTCTTCTTTTCTTTTTATTTGCCAATTTTGTACAAATGCTAATGTTGTATCTTGAACAATGTATCTTGAACTTTGAAAACTTCTTGAATGCAAACTTGATTTTGGAACGCACCCTCTTCTTGGGTACTTGTCTGAAAGATATATGTTTATGCAGGTTTAGAGAATCTGGCGTTGATTTGGGCGAGTTCCATATTTTAGGGGAGATTCTGCCTGAATTCCAGCAGAGAGGTGCTACCTAGGTGCGCCACACAGGTGCGGCTTCTAGGGGCAGTATGTGCGTCATCTTGGTGTTCCTCTCAAAATGGTCAATTTGCCTTCCTTTTCTACTACGACCCTTTCTTTTTTCCCTATATAACTTCTCTTTCTCAGCAAGATCTGTCGCCTTCTATACTACAAAAAGCATCCACAAGTCTTCAATCTTACTTGTAGCCCATTTTTAATCTTCTTTGGCGTCGGCTACGTCTTTTGTCTTTATCACAATGGTATGTGAGCTTCTACCTTGAAGTGAATCTCTGCATATACATACGTTCCTGATTTTCTGGTTGCATATGTTTCCTTGCATCTTGCTATGTGAGAAAAAGGCATCACATAGATTTATATGAAGGGGCGTGCGGCTTTTCTCATATTTTGCAAGGAAATTCTGTTTTCTTTTTCATTTTTTGGGCTTTATGCACATCTCATGAAATGAGGTCCCATTGCACTTTAGATTTGCAATAAAATAGATTATTTCTGATGCATATTTTTCTGTCTTGCCAACTTTCTTCTTGATTTACAATCTTTCTGTGTTTTTTCTACCTTGAGATTATGCTCTGCCAGATTATTTTATTTGCCCCAAACTTGCCTGAAGTTATTTTCTTGTTCATCCCCAAATGTGATTTTGCATCTGTAACATCTGGGCCTGATTATCCATTTTCATTATAAACCATGTATTATTTGCAATATTGTGTTTAATGGTTTATTAATGGATAATCTGTTGTTTCTTGGTTGTGTGGTTGTGGTTGGCTTTCTGTGCATCTGCCTGTGATTTGGGACCCATGGGGAGTCCGGTTTGAGGATGCACAATTGTCTCGGTTTGCGTGTCATTCTTTACTCTTTTCTTTTCTTCCTCTTTTTCCTTCTTTCTCTCGCGAGCCACGCCCTTCCACCACTGATCTCGCCTTCTTCTTCTTTCTCTTCTTCCACCTGTGCCACCAGCAACGGAGGCCCGTGCTTCCCTATCTCGTCTGACGGGATGGGTGGCCGGCGCCATGTGGATGGTGGCGGAGATAAGAGAGGGAGGCAGTGGGTAGAGTAGAGGAGGTGTGCGGCGAGAAAAGAAAGGAAGAGAAGAAAGGGAGCTGAGGTGCGCGAGTGGGAGGAGGTGGTGAGCCATCCGTGCGTTCCGTCAGAGCTCGTGGAGGCTTGCCGGAGTGTGGTAAGGGTCGCCTGAGGCCTGGGTGAGGTACGCGATCCTTCTCCTCCTTCCATTCTGTTTTTGGGTTAACAGTAGGTTTAAATGCATGAAAATGGTGTTAAATGCATGAAAAATCGTAGAAAAATCATAATATGATTGGGAATGAGTTTTATGTTGTATTTGTATAAGGATCATGCTAGATTGTGTGGATTTTGGGAGTTTTGTGGAGATTTTTGCCTTAAATGCTTTAAGGTTTATTTCTGAGCATGTTTCCTTTGCGAATTTATATCTCCCTGTGTGGTTGATGAAATCTTGATTGGTTTGAGGGGTTTTGAAGTAGACTTGAGGGTCTACACTCCATGTTTTTATGAGAATTTATGGTATTTGTTTGGAGGGTC
>JAMKQA010028180.1:0-11321 GCA_024699735.1 Posidonia australis
TGTGGAATGTGAAGTATTTGTTGGGGTATTTTGAGGATTATCTGACTCCATACTAGGGATATAATCATGGGTACCAATATTACCAATATTTTCCATTTTAATATTAAAAATTTGAATAAAACCCTTAACCCACAAAATCCAAAACCCAAAAATAAAGGGATTAGAAGTAAAGAATTTGGAGGGATTAGAAGTAAAGAAAATTTGATGTTGCTGGCTCAGCTACTGTTGCGTGGAGACTAGAGTCTGGAGAGCAGAAGACCAGGCAGAATCCAAAGCCAAAGCAAAATCTTCACTTGAAAATCTTCTTTTGAGAATTAAAACAATTTTGTAGAGGAGAGTTGAGAATTTTGTAGAGGAGAGTTGAGAGAGTTGTGGAAAAAAATGAAAGGTATGAGGAGGTATTTATAGGTTAAAATTTGAGATTAAAAAAAAAATATATAAAAAAATACAAAGTGGCCGTTGCATTTGCAACGGCTACCTTCATAATGCAACGGTCCATTGGACCGTTGCTGTTATTTTTATTTTTATTTTTTTTCGGGCCGGGCTGGTCCGGCTCGTTTGTTTGTTTTTTTCCTTTTAACTGTACTGTTCAAGTGCCCGGCCCATTTGTTTTTTTCTCTTTTAACGGTACTATTCACGGGTCCGACCCGTTTGTTTTGTTTTTTTTCCTTTTAATGGTACTGTTCACGGGCCCGGCCCGTTTGTTTTGTTTTTTTCCTTTTAACGGTACTGTTCACGGGCCTGGCCCGTTTGTTTTGTTTTTTTTTCTTTTAACGGTACTGTTCACGGGCCCGGCCTGTTAATTTTAAAAACTTTTTTTTTCACTGTGCGCGGGCCAGCCTGGGTTTTTTCGTGGGCCAAACTGGGCCTACTTCGCGGGCCTGCCCGTTTGGCCAGGCACGACCCGCGGCCTGGCCAGGCCCAACCCACGTCAGATTTTTCCGAGCCCGGGCTGGGCCGAGCGGGCTTGGGCCGGCCTGACCCGACCCGATTTCCATGTCTATGTATATGCTAGTGAACTAACATGTGTATTACATGTTTAATAATTTAGTCAAGAAAATTATTTTGATAAAAAATATGTTTTTTCTCTGATGGTATTAAATATAATAATTGAACATATGTAAAATTAGTAAATTACGCTAAATTTAAGTACTTGTAAAATAAAGTCTATTAATAATACAACTCTTGGAAAAAGTGGAGGCCTAGTTAAATTAATAAGACCCTATTAATAAGCTCTTAAGTTGTTTTGGACAAAAAAACCATCCATTTGTGATCAAAATAGAAATATGAGAAAGGAAAAGATAACATGTATAAATTGCATGTTCTTTTCTAAGATTTTGATGTGGAATAAAATCAACTAAAAATAAATATATAATGACGACAAGAAGCGATTAATTTTAAAATTAATAACAAAAATAAAGTTCCAAAATGCTTATGAAAGTGTAGTTTTCATGTAGTTATGTGAGAGTTTAGTTTGTGAATTCCTTTATCATAGTCATACTGTGATGTTCTGATTTTGAAGATGTCAATTTTATTTTCAAAGTTGTTTTACTCTAAGAAACTATCCTAATACTAACAATTTTCAACAATAAAAAACTTGATTTATTTTTTGAAGTGACAGGAAGTTGAATGTAGAAGTAAGAATGTGTTGCATCACATTAATGTTAATAAATAATATAATCATTCATAAGAGACGTAATGCTAAATAATATGTGAAGATATGTGCTATAACTATTTTTCACCATTTCACATTCATAAGTGACAAATAATAATGTAGCACATTAGATTAGTTATTTCTTGTATTTCAATAAATCACTTAATTTACACTATTAGATTAATATTTGGTGTTAGCAAGTGCATAAGTCATTTACCTATGTCTATTATCAAATATTAAAGAAGAAGTTATAAATATATAAGGGATCTATTACATGCATGATCCTGAGTAGATCCAAAGTTAATTTTGGTTAGTGCAAAACAAGCAGATTTCAAATTCTAATTGATAAGGGGTCTCTTACATGATCCGTTATCAAAAAAAAAAGGAAAAAAGAAGCAAAGTAATTAATTATAGACATTAAAGATGTTAGTGATCATAAACTGTCATATTTATCTTTTTTCTAAGACAATCAATTACTTTCAATGTCCATTATGCTTACTGTTTTATTGCAACGAGATGGAATCCGCTGTTTCCCTTTATAGCGGTAGAAGATAACAAATAACAAGACTGTGGATAAGCCGAGATCATTCCCCCAGTCCTAATTATAGCCCACGTAATTCAATAAAAATAATGTGAATAATGGAAAGTAGGTTGCGAACATGAAACAGATGGGAAGCCCTTTATCAATGAGCACCATCAATGAAGCCCACTGCCCACCCTTTGGTTAGGCAAGAATTTCATTCAACGGCAAGCAAAGATCCAAAAAGATTTGCAAAACAAGCAGATTCCAAATTATCATTCATTACTATGCTTCTGATAGTATCACCAAACTCATGCAAGCATCGGAACCTATATATCCGACCGTCGAGACAGCAACAATTACGTCGACCACCTCGCCCGCGCGCCCTACACACCGACGAGTACTACCACTGCTTAAGCCGCCGCCGTCATCAGTGCGTCCAAGAACGGACGTTCCTTCACCTCCTCCTCCACCGGTACCAGCTCCTCCTCGTGGTCCAGGGACCGGTCCTCGTACACGTCCCACCACTTCTTCACCAGCATTTTTATGTCGTCCCTGTCCATGTTCGCCTCCTTCCCTGTGTACCTCCACGGCTTTGACCCCTACAACAATATAAAACTCATAACAATCAAACACGTACGTACACAAAAATGGACAGGCCAAGAATCTCCAGCTTCTTGTGATGATGATGTTGATACCGCTGCACAGTAGTGGACGACCTTGACCTTCTCCAGCTCGACGTTCTCAGGGTGGCGCCAGAGCATCGCAAGAACCAGATTGTACACCAGAGGAATCGGCTCGTAGATATCCCTGAAGAAATAGTTCAGAAAGTCCTACATACACAAGAACATATGTACGACGTCACTGCATCTGCATGCATGTTGCACTTGAATTACTACGGGTTCATACATTATACATATACACAGAGTCTTTTTTTAGTTTCAAATCTACCGGTTTCATTTGTCTCATCCAACAAATTGAAATTGATTGCTTATGATTAACTGTAAGAATTGACTCATACAAATCATTTTTCTTATAAATATATTGTACGTATTAAAATACCTGTTCGGCAAAAGGAGTCGTAGGGGTGATCTTGAGATCGGCGAGGAGCTTCTCGCAGTTGTCGACACTCGGCTCGTAGACGAACATGCCGGCGTTGAAGTACAAGGGAGGCCTCGGCCCCAGCTCCTCCGGCCAGCCCACCTTCTCCGGACACTGCTGGCAGTACCCGATCTTGTACTGGGGAGTGTGGCTCCACGTCTTCTCGCAGAAGCAGTCCTTCACGGCGTAGAACTTCCCGTCGGGCAAGTCGAACAGGTGGTCGATGTTGTCGTACACCTCTATGTCGGCGTCCAAGTACACCATCTTGGTGTACTCCGTGAACTGTAACAAAAACAATGATTCACACACGTAAGAACAATAAACTTACATTATGATGCCATCATCATCAATGATCATCATGTTGATTTAAAGAACTCACGGCCCAAATGCGGAGCTTGGAGTAGTTGATGACGTAGTAGGCCATGGCGAAGCTCGTCTCATTCTCGGGAGGATACACCTGCTCGATCTCCCTGACGACGCATCCTTGCGACCGGACCAGCCCACGGTGGTCCTCGGGGACGTCGGGGAGAACCGCGACGACAAGCGGATACGCCGACCCCACCTTCCTCAGGCCCTTGGCGAGCCCCACAACTCCCTTCACGTAGTCACCGTTACCGGCGAGGAACGTGACGAAGGCGCCATTCTTCTTCGTCCTCGTCGCCGCCACTTCCAACGTCTTCTTGACCACGCCCTTCATGATCACCGGCGCCATTGGAGAAGAAGGAGGGAGGAGGACAAGAAGCAGAGGATCCTTCGAGTGGTTTTCAAGGAAAGTTCTCGAGACTGAAGGGGACACACGGCCGGGGATATTCAAAAAGGCTGGAGGTGGAACTACCGAAAGAGTTACGATATCGTTTTCGAAGCGATCGTGAGCGTAGGAAGGAAGACGTCGGTTCGATCGGAGGGGTGGGATTGAAACTGGGAAGCTTCTGGAGGATCGAGATAAACGTTGCTTGAGGTGCGATTGACGGCTGTGATGGTGTGTGTATTAATTACGGCTGAGACGACGGGACTAAATTCTAAATTATTTAGTATCCAGTGGAATCAACGTTCGATTGAGATGGAACGCTGCGTGTGGTTGTTACATGGTCTATGATTGCGAAATGTGTGACAACACGAAGGGAATTCCTAGTGGCCTAGAAGTCTAAACTCATCACAAAGTTCCAGATTCAAATCCTACGACATGCATAAAAAAAATTCTCCTCTGATTACCTGAATCGTTAACAAAAAAAAAAACATTACGAAGGGAATGATGGAGCTACGGGTCGGTGTGCAATTCCTAACCTCTCTATCTCTCGAACGAAGGTTCAAGATGTCGGAAGTCGAAATTAGTGGTATAGGATATTGGTTAGTGATTGTGTGATAATTGATGTTTAATTAAATGATTAGTCAGTTTAATATTTATATAAATTTAAAGATATATATTTATATATTAAAGACAAAAAATATATAAAAGTACTCTATCTTATAAAAAAGGAACAATTTTACAAATATTATTTGACAAATGATCAAAGTGTGTTATAACAGATAAAAATTAAATGAAACAATTGAATCATTTATTGCAACAACTTAATAAATTAACTATAAATCAAATTCTAAATAAGTACTCAGATTGATTACTTGGAATTAATCAGTGATTAATTGATTGATTAATGATTAATCATTTGGTAAGATTTTTGTCAATTAATTAGCATTAATCGGATCACTTGCCTTGTCGATTCGAGTAGTTAGATCGATTTCCTAAACATTGTTTCAAACGTGTTGCATGAATCGAGGTCGTTATTATAATCATTGTTGGATACAATAAACCATAGATCATTCGATATGTGACTATTACTCTAATTGAGAGATTGCGGATTTGAATCTCATTAACTGTAGAATGGTTTTGAAAGAAAAACAAAATTGTTGTTGAATTGTAACAGACTCTATTTTATATACATTAAATCTTATTATTTTTATACAAATTTATATATCACTGACAAGATATCTAATGTAGATCTCCACATCAATTGTCAACGTGATACGAGTATAAAATGATGAGTTAAATAATACTAGAATTAAATCAAATAATATGAGAATGACGATAAATGTAAGGTGTAGATCGATGTTGAGGGCTTCAAGATTATGAGTATTCCAGGAAGATTTCTTTATCTCTTTCTTTCCTAATAGGAGATTATTTCTTTGGATAGAGGAGGCAAGTAACTCTTCATATCTCTCCTCCCCATAACTGCCTATGAGATTTGAAGAAGAAATTTCCTTGCTCTTCCATAACATATGTGGTCTTCATTGACCGCATTCCAACATTTTCAACTTGGCTATGAAGACCAAGTAGTAAATTTCTATATATTCCCACTATTTATGGAATGTATGAGTTTTTCTCAATTTACACTCCCACTATGTGACACCTGGGCCTGATTATCTATTTTAATTGTAAACCATGTAATTAAGTGTAATATTGTATAAATGATTTATTAATGGATAATTTGTTGATCTCTGTGTGTGTGAAGATTTGTTGGCTTCCTGTGCACCTGTTTGTGTAGTGGGACCAATGTGGGGTCTGGTCTGAGCGAGATCACCTCGGTTTGCGTATCCATCTTTTTCCTTTTCTTTCTTTCCTTCCTCTCTCCCTCACGAGCCTTGTCTTCTCCCTCTTCCTTTTTCTTTTTCTCCCACCACCTATGCTTCCACAGCTTACCCGTGCCGTCCCGTCCCCTCCGACACGAGGGTGATGGGGTTGGTGGCCGGCGTGGTGCGGGGAAGAGGAGGAGATAAAGAGGGAGGAGGAAGTGGAGGAGAGGCGAGCCGAGACAGAGAGGGAGAGAAGGAGTGGTGCGTGCAGCCAGAGGATAGGAGCTTTGTGCACGTAGACCGCCGACGGGAGAAGCTTCGCCAAGGCGCGAGGAGGCTCGTCGGAGTGCAGGAGGGTCGCTGGAAGGCCGAGCAAAGTACGCGACCTCTATCTTTCCTTCTTTTCCTTTAATTTGAGTAAATTGGTTAATGGCGTAAACATGATGAAAAATGCATGTAAAATCATGAAAAAATAGTAGGAATGATGGAAATGTGATGAATGTCATGAATGTACAGAGATCATGCTATGTTGTATGTGGGGTTTTTGGTAGCAAATGCAATGCATGCTATAGTATAGTAAAATGAGTCCCTTAACTTTATGATTTTATTTAGAACAACACGCTTAATGGATTTACGAATGGATTGAGAGATTTTAAAGTAGACTCAAGGGTTTACACTCTATGTTTTATTCACAATTTATGTGGGATGTTTGTTAGGGTTTAGGGTTTAGGGTTTAGGGTTTAGGGTTTAGGGTTTAAGGTTGGGCGTAAGGAGGTCTACTGAAATAAGGAATTTCGGTATGCCGATTCTGATTCAGCATATCGTTTTCTTGTCAGTGTTCGACCAGAGACCCAAAATCGGTAGACCGAGAAAGTCTGATCTTCCGTTTCAGGGGAATTTGATCGACCGAAGGTATTTCGGTCAACCGAAGCAGAGGTTTTTGGACGACCGATCCCTAGTCCGTTCGACCGTTCTAAGTGTCGATTGATGCCTAGTTCGGTGTACCGATTTGGTTCGGTTTGTCGAACCAAACCCCTGGCTCATATGAATCTTGTTGTTTTTACTTAGCATAGGGATGGTGTGGTCTTGTGCGAGGCATACAGCCCTTGAGCACAAAACCCATCTTGTGTTTTCTTTTTTTGGATTTTGATAAAATACTCATGTTGCATTTTCTGTTGAGTTTGCAAGTTTACAAGAATTTTGCATTGCATGGCGTTCTGGTTTTCTTTGGCACACTTCCCTGGCATCAATAGAGCAAATAGGTGGCGCACTAGAATGGAGCACTAGTCTGGCGTACCACACAGGCGCACCAGCCTGTTTTCTGTTGCACGCAGCAACATTTAGCATGGTATTTAGCATGTTTCCCGTTTGGATTTGCTTTTAATTTTCTCTGGTTGTCTTCCTGGATATATCAGGAAGACCCTATTCTGTTTCCAGCCCTTTTCATGCATGATAGATTGTGTTTTGCTTATAGTAAAGCGAGGATGAAAATCACTCGAACTTGTTAGATCTTTGATCATATTTGTGCAATATCCTTGCATCGGTGCTTGACCCACCGTACGAGTGACCTTTCTGAGCATTAGAACACACCCTATAGCGCACACACCCATGTTTAGCATAAGACACCATAGCATTGCATTGCATATCGCCCTTGGGCGTACAGAAAAGGCTGAAAAGCCGACATTCTATATAAGTAAATAAGAAACCCATTAAAAGACTAATTTTCAGACGCACGAGGGTGCCTAATACCTTCCTCATGCGTAACAGGGATCCTTGCCCATTTCTGATTTTTGAAGACATTTTCCATTGGTTTTATCACATGATTTGAATGTTTTTTAAGCGATTTTGCTCGTCTTCCGTTTAAAATAGACTAGGTGGCGACTCCTGCTTTTTTTTTATCATTATTTTTATTGTTTTTGCCGTGACTTTGCCGATCCTCGCGCATTTGGCTTTTCGCGCCAATCTCGAGGCTGTCGTCGGCATGGTTACACTAATAAACGTCTTACACTTTGACACTAGGACTTTGAATTCTAAGTGTGTTCTGTGATGTGTCTGGTCTTGAAAGTCAAAAGGGACTTCGAGACCATTGTTTGGTTTCTATGAGATTCTTCTGGGTAAGTTTTATACCTAGAAAGTATTGTTGCTATTTGGGGATTTTTGTGAGTTCCAAATGGTTTCCATGTGATTTTGAAAAGATATGGGTGTTTTGGAAAGTAGTGCCCAAAGGATTTTACGAGTTTTGGTGGGTTTCCCTGTGTAGTCTTCTATGGTGTTTGAGATGATTTTTGAAATTGTTTTGGAAATGGTTTTAACGAGGATTTAAAAAATAAAAGGCATCGTTTTGCAAAGTTTTAGGAAAGATGGTTCAGGGTCTTTGGTTTTTAATGTTGCTTCTCTGTGTAGTGTTTTGCACTGTTTTCGATAATGCTTTTAAAATGCTTTTTCAAATAGTTTTCAAAAGAATTTTGGAAAAAGGAAATGCATCAATTTGCAAGAGGCTTTGAAAAGTGTTTTTTAGTGTTTTCTGTTTATGATGAGACCAAGAGGTTGAGGCTAGTGTTCATCGAATTCTAGAGGTATGATATTCTTATATTGTCATTCATAAGACTAAGGTTGAGGTCTGCGGGTCGAAGTGCCGACTGAACTTAGAGGTATGACACTCTGCTTGCTCCAGGTGCCGAAGACCCAGGGTATTAACTGTACGTGGTGGTATCGTAGCAGCGGACCCAGAGAGTACGAGACCTCTGTGTAGTTGAACATGATACCTTAGTTGATATAGGTACCAAGATTGGTAGGAATCACGTAGTCGAAAGACCGTATTGACAGAGTAGGGGGTGTTGACACCTCTGAGATGTCAAGGACGCGTCCAAGGTCATGGTTGTCGAGTGACTGTGACTATGATACTACAGGGCCCGATGTGGAGGACCGAATTACCCTTAGTGCCCGTGCTGGTTGGATCTAGGGTTGGAGTTTTCAAATGCTCGGGCACCAAGGGACGTCAGAGGACTCACCCCGTGTGTGTGATATATGTGATACTATGAGGCTTGTGGGCCAAGGCGATTGGACTTCTACACCAGGTGGTTCACCGAGGCAACGTAGTTACGAAAAGCAGAAGTCTTCAGCAGTTGCTTGTGGACAGTGTCGGTTGTTTGGTGTCAAGCAACACGACACATTGTGGAGGGTCCTTCTGAGAGGTTGGACTTGGGATGGATGATTGCGACTATCTGTGGCAGTGTAGTTGAGAGAAGCAGGAGTCTTCAGCAACTGCTTGTGGCCAATGTTTGTTGAGACTTGTGTTGTTTACGTCTGTGAGTGATGTTGTGGTTTTGCACCTATGAGTAGCATTATTGTTTTGAAATATGGATTTGTGTCGCTTTTTTAGAGATATGGATTTTACTTGGTTTTGGAGCAGTGGCTCCGTAGTTTTGATCTATATACTATGGTTTTGGAGCTGAGGCTCTATGATTGCTTTGGTGTTTTCGCATGTTGTTGTAGTGAGTGCTTTCGATGCTATAGAGAGTGTTCAAATACGGTTGGTTGTCTGATCTGCACAGAGTGTGTGTGGAATTAGGTTGTGTGCTTTAGAGTGATTTTAAGCTTGATTTGGCATGAGTAGCCATTTCAAGTTTGTAAAAGATTTTGAAAAGTATACATATGTGTTTTAAAAGGAAAAGAAAAGAAAATGGTTTCAAAGGCATGATTTTAAAGAGATTTGTTGCTTACAAGACAATGGTAAATTACCAATTATAGTACTGTAGCATCCATGAGAGATGTCAGAGTTGTGTGTGTTTAGGTGAGATATGTACTAGGTGACCTTTCAGTAGTCACTCATGTGTATTTATTTTAATGTTTTTTGTAGATGTAGAATATGAGTAGGAGTTTACTAGTACATGAAGAGTTGGAGTTACCTGACCATACATCAAGAATCCTAGTGAGTGTTTAGTAGTTTAATTTATTTCAATTAATAATGTTTTATTTATAATGCTTATAATTGAATTTAGTTTCATAGTTAATGAAATTAATAAAAAAAAATGTAGTTAAGTTGAAAGATAACGTCTCGGGACGAATAGTTACAGTTATATAGAAATAGCTTTAGTTATTTTAAGATATCCTCCTATATATAATTACTCCAACATACAATAGTTCCAAGATTTGATTAGATTATCACAATATGATAGTACGAAAAGAAGTATGCAATGCCTTTATAATGTCTTCAATTGTGTACATATTATTGAAATGACAATGAAATCCGTCTAAACATTTTCAATAATACAAAAAACATAATCTATGAAATAATTTTTGTGTTATGAAAACATAAATTAAAAAGCTATGTAACTTGTCAATACATGTGTGAATTGTCTTATGTGTTTATATTAATAACAAGTTGTTAGAGCAAAACATGTCTATAACATCTTAACTTATATGTCAATAGCAAACACAATATATATGTTCATTAGTTAAAAAATCTTTGTCAATGTATGCACACAAAAGTAGTTCACAACACATCTATTGATTATAGTCTTAATAAGCATCAACACCACGAAACATCTATTTCAAGAGCGAAAACATCAATAAATGTTTAAATTTTATGAGTAACATAATAGTTTAGGTACTTTGTAAATATTGAAATAATAAAATTACAAAAAAAAAATGAATTTTTGAAATTCTTTTGTTCTTCAAATTGTCTCCTCAAAAATCTTCCATTCTTCTTTAGGTTCTCCTTTCACATCCAAAATAAATAGAAAAGGAGAAAATACTAGCATTTGTAGAACATGTTTCACAAAAGAAAAAATTAATGAAAAAAAATCCTAATATATGGGGGGAAACATCGTGAAACAAAGGAAAAATCAAATCATAACTATTAAGAGAGACAATAGTGTGTTGATGACAATGGTTCATTGTCACAGTGACTGGGAGAATTTTAAACTCGTCATAGGTTCTAGGTTCGAATCCTAGGACATTCACCTCTTACTATCTCAACCGTTAACAAAAAAAAAACAATAGTGTCAAGTCTATTACTCACTAAAATCATCAAAACCACTTACCCAAAATTTAGAATTAAATGTTCAAAATAACGGAATTTATTAGTGAACGTAAGATGTAAAATCAATAGATAATATTAACCATCCTTACCTATCTTAAGTAAAAACGGATCTTCGGTAATTTGCCTGTTACCATAAATTTGTATATATCCATGTAACTGACAATCTCCAGGTACATGATCTTGATGTAGAATCGCAAGCCGTTACATGATATACACATGTAACCTCTAAAAAGGTATGTAAAATGATTGTGAAATTTCGATGATTAATTCCAAAAGAAGCAATCAACAACTCTGTATATCGATGATGCTATGTGTAAACCATATTCCCGCACTACAGGGTTTTCGTGTAGTGATCTTTTACTTCTCAAAGCAAAATAACAGGTGATGTTCATAAATCACCATTGTTATCACGTTACACATCCTCCAAGGACAGA
>JAMKQA010028183.1:0-10762 GCA_024699735.1 Posidonia australis
GGTCTAGGACATGTCCTTTCCATTGCTGAATATTGCCACGGCTGCAAATGACATGGCACTTGCTATGTTGCGGTTGGATTCTGGAAACCCATCTTTCAAATCTTTGCTTTGGGCAGACAGAGCTTGCTCTCGTCTTGGAAGAAGCCTGCCAGAACTATGGGCTGTAGCATGAATAGTGTATGTGGATTTTGAACTTTGATTTGTCGAGTTATGGTTATCGGATCTTGATGATTCTTATTCTAATTTGTAGATCTCGTCGAGATCTTCTGTTTGGTATATTATTTGCAATTTTTTGATGAAAAATGGATTTTTGGGGGTTGATGCGACTTGGTTGAGTCCGTTCACGAAGCTTCATCTGCCATCGTTCAAGGGCAAGGTTGGCGTAGAGGAGAGTGAGGCTTGGCTAGAGAGAGTGGTGAAAATGTTGTCCAACTTGGCGTGCCCAAAAGAGCATTAAGTACGGCTGACGACTTATCTACTAGAAGGTGAAGCGAATAAGTGGTGGAAGTCAGTACAACGACTGAAGTTCCCAGACTCGGTGACTATCCGTATCTAGTAGAAGGATTTCGAAGCGGCCTTCTATTAGAAGTATTTCCCGTTGCATGTGAAGAAGCAGTTTTGCCGAGACTTCTGGAATTTGGAGTAGGGCAATATGTCAGTGTTCGAGTACGAGACCGAGTTCACCCAATTGGAACATTTCACTCCTATTTATGAGTCAGAGGAGGAACAGACACAGGGGTTCTTGAATGGCTTGCAACCAAAACTGCGGGTAAAGATAATGGAATGTCGGTGTCAGATCGTGGAGGACATGGTCAGGATGGCCTATTGCTTTGAGGAAGAGCACAAAAAGTTCCTCGAGAGCCGTCCTTCAAGGAAGGATAAGTCTTCGTTTACTTCCCGATTCTTTTTCTCTTATTCTCCAAGTTCCAGTGAGTCAAGTTGCTTTAGGAAGAAGCGAAAGGAGAAGTCTGGTGGTACCTCTGTGGGTAGGTGTAGCTTTTCTAGTAGTAACGGAGCCAACTACAGCCAAACAAGATCCAGTACTCCCAAAGGGAATCAATGTTTCAATTGTGGTCATGTGGGCCACATTGTTGCAAACTGTCCTTATCCTCGGTAGACTTCAGTCTCAGTAGTGTGCTACAATTGTGGGAAGGCTGGATATGTCCAGAAATCTTGTCCAGAACCGCCCAAGAAGGTAGAAAGTGCATCACAACAGCCGACGAGAGGATGGGTGTTCATTATTGCAGCTCTGATGTTTGACCTTCGGGAGACGTGGTGGAGGGTAAGGATGATTAGCTAGTGTCGTGTAACCCTCTACATGATCATTGTATTGTCTTTTGTAATCTGGATAACTGTCGGATGTATAGATGTTGCTTTGTTGTTGTGCTTGGCCACTAGGTTCTTTTATTGTGGCTGGCCAGTTAGCCAAGGTGTTGCTTGACTCAAAGAGTTCTTTTTCCTTAAGTCTTTTGCAATGGAATTGGGAGAGACACTAGCTGGTTGACCTTTCGTCTCAGCATGGTAAGGCCGTTGGGGGAGCACAATTTAATGTGGAAGTATCTACGATCTATCGACTTAACGCTGAATGACAAAGAGTTCGACACCGACCTGATCGTGATGGACATGCAGGAGTATAATGTGATACTCGACATGGACTGGTTGGTGCTGCAATCTGTTTTGATCAACTATGCTAGGAGGAAAGTTTATTTTGGATCTCCTAATAATGGATCCTTCTTTGTACAAGGTGGGTGTCGGAGTGAGCCTAAGTTTTTCATTGCAACTATGTAAGCTTATAAGTCTTTAGCCAGGGCTTATGTGGGGTACCTAGCTAATATAGTTACCTCTACTTCTCTTGAGTTGGGTGTTCACATCTCTGTGGCGTGTGAATATCTCGACATTTTCCCTGACAATTTTTCTGGTATGCCACATCATAGGGAAGTAGAGTTTTCAATCGATCTAATCCCTGGTTCTGGTACTATGTCGAAGCCTCTTTATCGCATGACACCAGCAAAGTTGTGAGAGCTCAAGACCCAGTTGTAGGAGTTACTGAACAAGGGATTTATCAGGTCAAGTGTGTCTCCGTAGAGAGCACCCGTCTTGTTCGTTCTCATGAAGGATGGTTTGCTCTAACTATGCATAGAATATCAGATGCTGAACCAGATTACGGTGAAAAATAAGTATCCCCTGCCCTGCATTGATGACCTATTTGACCAGCTACAGCCTGTCTCGGTGTTTTCAAATATTGATCTGAGGTTAGGGTATCACCAGCTGAGGATACAAAACTCAGACATTTAGAAGGTTGCGGTACAAGCATTACAAGTTTACGGTCATGTCCTTTGACTTGACCAACGCACTGACTGCATTTATGGATTTGATGAACAAGATTTTCAGCCCCTTTCTAAACCAGCTCGTGGTGATTTTTGTTGATGACATGCTGGTCTACTCCCCTGATGTGAGACTCATGACTTGCACTTGAGGGCGGTTTTGGATAGTCTGAAGCGACACCAGCTGTATGCTAAGTTCTTCAAGTGTGAGTTCTAACTGACTGAAGTTATGTTCTTTGGCCATTTGATTTCTGGAGAAGGCATCAGAGTTGACCCTACCAAGGTGGAAGCAGTGAGCGATTGGGATTGACCTAGGAATGTGACTAAGATCAGGAGTTTCTTAGGTCTGGCGGGCTACTATAGGAGGTTTATCAAGGATTTCTTCTCCATAGTCACACCTCTGATAGAGTTGACTTGGAAGAGAGTCTCGTTCTGTTGGGACCAAAATTGTGACACAAGTTTCCAAGAGTTGAAGTCTCATCTAGTTTCTGCCCCTATGTTGACTTTACCTTCTGGAAGTGGTGACTTCACTGTGTATAGTGATGCCAATGGCGTTGGGTTGGAGTTTCTTCTGATGTAGCATGGCAATGTTATCGCTTATGCTTCGTGCTAGCTATATGATCATGAGAAGAACTACCCAACCCACGATTTGGAGATGGCTGCCATAGTGTTTACTCTCAAGCTCTGGTTGCACTATCTGTATGGGGAGCAGTTTGAGGTATTCACCGATCATCAGATTTTGAAGTATATTTTCACGCAGAATGACTTCAACCTGAGGCAGCACCGATGAGTGGAGTATCTGAAGAACTATGATTTCAATCTATCCTACCACCCTAAGAAGGCCAACGTGGTCGTTGATGCTCTGAGTCGGCGTACACACTTGATGGCGAGTCTGATGGTTAAAGAGTGGACCATGTAGGAGGATTTGATGAGCTACAGGCTGAAGAAGCAAGCTCAAGGAATGATTGGTGCCTGGGTGGCCAACCTGTCTGCTCACCGCAAGCTGATGGAGTTCATTATCGACTGTTAGCAGCTGGATCCATTTGTTCAAGTTGTATTTGGAAAGTTGGAGGCTGGTGCAGAATCTCACTTCTCTATTGGGGCATATGGAGAGCTAAGATATGATATGCGTCTGTATATGCCCCAACATGAGGAAGCCAAGCAAAGATTGCTCAATGAAGCCCATTGGTCTAAGTACACGATTCACACCTAACACCTTAGAACATTAGGCAAAGCTATAAAAATATTATCCAGGGTTTTCTATAAGTAAAGGATGTAACACCTAGGGAAAATCCGCTCAATCGGGTTGGATGACATAAAGATCTCTTCAGATCTGTGGCAGTTATATGTACTCTAGAAGTACACCGTTAATCAACAAACTAAAGCCTAGAAACAACTCAAGACCTAGTACCAGCTATGACCATATTGACAAGGAAAATCGGCGATTTGATGCAATTGGGATCACATCGAGACCTATAAGCCGTGGCAAATCTAGTGAATCTAAGGAAAAGAAAGACTCGAAAAACATCGAAAGAATCGAAACAAAGAAAAGATAAGGAAACAAAGTCGCCACCTAATCTATCAAAAACGAAAAGACGAGGAAAATCGTATCAAAAGCTAAGGCGAAAATGAGAGGCAAAACATGAATGAATCCATGCCAAATAGACATGACACATGGGTCAATGCATACCAGAGAAAGGGTAAAGACTCCTATTACGTGCGTTGAAGGTGTTAGCCACCCCCACACGCCCAACGAATCGGTCTTTCTCGGACTCATTGCCCGCATGCATGGCTATATAGGCATTTGAATGACGATTAATGTGTAGCTAATTGTATGGATGATGAATGATTAAAGCAAGGTAAATGGAGTGCAATATAGTAAATCGAGAGTGCACTCATGCTAGAGGATCTAAAATAATGCAAGGGAAGGGAGTGTGACAAGGTCGGAGGCTAAGCTAGGCCGGGCTTTGTCCTTGGAACGAACGCGCATCCTGGATGCACAAATGGTACGTGTGCCCAGAATGTATCCTAGAACATATCCAAATAATTAGCTATCATGGCCAACCCCACATACACCCAAGGCTATGGCATGATAACTAAGGGATGGTAGACAACATGAATGGAGGAAGGAGTCATGCAAGGTCCAAAATTCGGAAGAAAACCACTTTAAAGGAGAAAACTCAAGTGACGAAAGGAAAATAAGCAAGCAAGGAAAACCAGAATCATGCAACTGGAGCCAAATACGTAAAGCAAACTTATGGGAAAGGAAATAGGGCCGAGGCTTGGTTAGGTCGACACCATAGGGTCCTTGACGCACGCGCGCATTTGGGATGCATTATCGGGACGTCCACTTGGAACAGGGTCCAGACCTCCCTCCTTCATCGCCTCTTCCCATGCAAAGCATACACTACTTAATCTACAAAGACATTCAGGAAGCTAGAACGAATGCACGACATAGCACAAGCAATGAGAAATTGAAGCAAAAAGCATTGCGGTCTCCTCCCCACCTTCCCCTTTCTTCATCGGTCTTCATGTCCCTCTCTAGCAATGACGACGACTAGGGCTAAGGTCAGGGCTCAAAGGCGGCGAAGGAAGTTTTAGGGGATGCTGGAGACCACACGGGAAGCAACGAAAATCAAGGTGAAAAGCTAGAGTCCTCCACCCACCTCCATCACTGACATCACGACCCGTCGGAATCCGACTGGCCACGTGAGGAGGCTGGGGACTCAAGCATAGCTCTAGGGCAACAGGAGGATTGGAGTGGAAGAGGAGGGTGCCTTGGGATGTTCTATAAGCAAATGGGATGGAGTCTGTACCTGATGGCAAGGCTTGGAACAGCGTTGGTGACTGAGGATGAATCAAGGAAGGCTTGGGAGTGTTCGGAGCAAGCGGTTGGTGTACTTCCCGATGTGGAGGAAGGTTGGTTGCGGGAGGTTTGGGAGTTGGGTTCTCAAGTGTTCTCCTTCTTCGATGGCTTTTTCTGATTCTCCAATGGGGATTAGGTTCTCTCTGGCTCTCGCAACTAGGGTGTCGTGGTTTCGACTAGGGAAGCACCCCGGATTTTGGTGGTTGGATGCGTGTGTTAGGTGAGCAGGGGGTGGCGTGACGGCAAGGGATGTCAGGTGGCTTCAGGTGGAACGTTAGTGTCGTCTCAGAGGTGGAGTGTAGACAGCGAGGGTGTTGGCAGGGCGAGGTGGTTTTGCAAGGCGTGGGAAGGCTGCGAGGATGTCAAGCACACCAAGGAGGCAACCAGGGCGAGGCGTGCGGCGGTGTCGCTTGTACGAGGTACAACGAAAGTGACTAGTCGGACGATACACACCTGGCTGTCTTTGCTCCTACACACACCTAGTCTGCGCATCCCACTAGGCCAGAGCATACGGACTAGGTTTCTAGTGTTGGGCATGGTGAATAAGGTTTCTTTTAGGGTAAATTGGAGGCTTTGAGTTGGTTTGGGCTTACGGTATTGGTTCGGGGATACGGGATAGGACCAGGTCCACCGTCCAATTGCATTCTCTGTCGCGTCCACCTACCACACTGACCAAAAATCGAGGTGTCAACACCAGCTAAAAAAGAAAGTTGTCTCCTACATGGAAAAGAAACTGAGCAACTAGGGTAAACTTAATCTTGTCCTATCCTCACATACACCACACGGGGAGATAAGAGCAAGGCGGGTCTAAAGCTTAGCCATATCATAATAGCCGCTTGCCCAATGCAACGTACATGACACCCTAACATAAGTCTAAGAAGGCGGTGATGGGTGAGCGCACCAAAACAAGACTAAAACAACTTAGAAAAGTGCCCAAAAGAGGGAAGAGCACAAATAATTGGGTACGTCGTCATAGCATAAGTCCGAGAAGGCAGTGATGGATAGACACTTACATAAAAATAACATGAGAGGGAAACCCCAAAAGAAAAGGAAAACAGCAAAAAAAGAAAATAAAAGAAAAGAAAAGAAAAGTCAAAAACCCTTGGGAAAGTTACAGGCGCATTAGAGCCAACCATCAATGGACGATACTAGAACTATAACCGACGCCAAAAGTCTGCTAAACCTCGAGTCTCCCCCAACTCTTCCACCCATAGGCAAGGAGTAGAAAACCTTAAAAGCTTAAGGATTGAGTAAATAAGGGAGGTATTAATCGACTAAGGCTAGCACAAAGTCCCAAGTCCTCAAAAAGTCAAGGCATGATAGAAGAGACCACTCTCTCACCTTGGATAATACAAGGTTGTAATACTAGATGCATGAAAGGGAGGCTGTGACCATACACTCACTAGTCAATCAATCAAAAAAATTAGAAAATTCAAAAATCTAAAAAAATTTAGAAAATCAAAAAAAGCAAAAAAAAAATTCAGAAAACTAAGAAAAGCTAAAAATAAAATAAGTAATGCCATCCACCTTACCTACAAGCAAAAGTCTAGTAAGTAAGGAAACTGGAGTTGGTCTAGCTGGTGATGCAACAATCGACCCACCAGGTTCTGGAGTTAGGCGTCCTACCTGAGCGTACCTTCACGGCTTGGGTGTGTTTTTCTCCACAAAGACATTACCCCACGATGATCTTAGCCACAAATGACTCACAATCGGCATCTACTAGGCTCTGATTTTCCATCTCAGTTGAGGCCAAGATTGATTCCCTCCACTTGATATTAAGCATGGGAAAGTAAAGGATAGCATTGTAGTATCTTTCCTAGCCAACTCTTCCGAGGAAGGGAAAGGTACACCCATTGATTACTAACATGCTATTGAGTGTGCAGGTACCACCAGGTGTTAGTATATCAAGTCTCACCGTGAGGCTGCATCAAGTCCCACTGTGTGCATTAAAGTCTCAACCGTGCATCGCATCAAGTAACGGGCTTCCACCTTTAGAGTCTCGACCGTGTACACAGACATAGATCTGACTAAGAGGCAAAACCCCAATTTGACAAAAGAAGGGTTCACTTCCTCACCTGGTTCTTTATTCATAGAATTCCTCTACTTGCCAAATCGAGTTGTGGGACAACGGTCCTTTCCTGAGGGTGCTAGTCACACTTGCGAATGGAAAACACCTGACCACAACAAATTGCATTCATGCATCTTGCATATGTTTGTATGGCTAGGGACCATCCATACCCTGTAGGCCTAACCTATCATACAGACCATTCATTGCATCGTGTGTTGACCTTGTATCTTGCATTTTGCATCATTGTTTGCTTGAATCAAACATCCATGCATTTAGGAATCATGCGTTGAAAGTGGAGATACTAATGGAGCAATGTTCTTCAAGAGAGTTAGAAATCTTAAAACTGTGATCCTCTCAGAACCAATTAAGTCCCACCTATCCTTTTGCTATTCCAATCTGAATAAACTCTCAAACAAGAAGCCACAAACCTCTTTTTATTTTCGATCGGTGCTAGGATACTTGTCCCACAATCATTTCCTTTTCACTCCTGTCGATGCTAGGGTTACGCCCCACGACCATCCTTAGTTTCTATCCTGTTGAAGTGACATCTCTACATGGTTGACATAGTCTCGACATCGGTTGTGACACATAGCTCTGAAATTGGCTTGACTCCTCCATGACTAAGCTTTCAATATGACAGTAATGTTAAATGGACCATTCGACTGCGACACATAGCTTCGAAACCGAGTCTGTTCCCTCCTTTATTCTTTCTCTGATAATCCAACTGTGTCGAACTGTTTGAGTGCAAGCTCTCCTTTTTCAGAAATGTTCAATGAGAATATCTTTCTTACCTTGTGTAGACACCCTGATTTTGCAATCACTTGGCAGCAAACTCCTCTCGAAAGACGCTCTGGTTGCGACCACCAAACCTAAACCTTAACACTACCAAAACCCATAAACCCACTTAAGCCCATACAAGCCCATTCAGGCCCACATAAGCCTACTCAGACCTAATCAAAAATTAAAACCAAACAAAACTCATTTAAAACATTTAAAATCCAAATTAATCAGATGAAAACCCAATTAAAACCAAAATTAAATAAAATCCACTTAAAATCTAATTTAATCAAGTGAAAATCCTAATTAAAATCAAAATAAAATAAAATCCAAATTAATCAAGTAAAAACCCAAATTAAAATCAAAATAAAGTAAAAATACATTTAAACCATTTAAAATCCAAATTAATCAAGTGAAAACCCTAATTAAAACCCTAATCAAGTTAAAATTAATAAAATCCAATAAAGAATAAAATCTGATTAAAAAGAAACCCTAATCCAAAAAATCAAGTAAAAACCCAATTAAACAAAAATTTAACTAAACCCCTAATTAAGTCAAGTAAAAACTAATTAAATTTAAATTTAAACTCAAACACAAAAAATTAATCCAATTAAATCAAAAAAAATCCTAAAATAATAAAACCCTAAAAAACCCTAATTTAAAATTAATTAATTAAATCACAAAAACCCTAAAGACCCCAATCAATTTATTAAATCCTAAAGACCCTAAAATAATTAAAATCCTTAAAAAAAACCCTAATTTAAAACCAATTATTTAAACCTTAAATCACAAAATCAAAATTTTAACTAAAATCACAAAACCCAACTAAAAACGTAAATCTAAAACCCAAAATCCCTTAAAAAAAAACCTAAAAAAACACAAATCAGAAGCCCAATTCCGAGACCCACATACATTTATTCATTTATCAACCAGAGAACTTAGGTAAACCAGAAAATAATTCTGACGACCCTCTCCAACGACTCTCTCGAGTGACCCCCATGAACTCCGACGATATCCCAAGATCTCTAGAGAATATCTTCTCCTGCTTGTGATCTTCGACGATCCCCCAACAGCTCCTGCCAGCTCACGCGAGCGTCGGACGGTGCTCAGCTATCAGGGAGGAAGATCAATGACTCTAGAGGCCACCACCGGTGTATAAAACACCCCATCGCCAACAGTCCTCTTTCATCGCTTCAGCACCCAGCAGAGCCCTTTTGAAACCCCCTAGAGAACCTAGTGACCTCCACCTTCTTCAGAACACCCCTGCTTCAAGCCTTTTGCAACCCAGAAGCCCTTAGCCACCGTCACCAGAACAACCACCAAAGGAGCACCGTCGACAAGCTTCCTAGAGAACAACCGCCTTCAACCAGGTAATTTCTCACCGTTTAGTGTTAAACATGCCCCTTTAAGCTCGTAGATCACCCCTTCTCCTATGAATCACACCTCACTGGAGTTGGCAGGCCCAACCAGCTATCATCTCCATCTCCGACGGTGGGTTCACCACCACCGGTGAGCCCTTTTGCCTTCTAGGTCCAGAAGAGGCCCCTGAGGTCTTTTTTCCCTTTTCCTCCTTCTCCTCCCTGAGCTCCATCTCTCAGGAGAGGCTTCTATGGCCTCCTGTGGCCAAGAGAAACCCCGTTGTCGCCCCTGCAACCTTCGGCGATCACCATCGAACCTACTGAGTGGGTGGAATGCTCCGCCATGACCCCGTCCAAACCGTCACCACCAGAAGCTCCCTTACGACTCTCTAGAGATCCTCCGGTCTCCGCTTGACCGCCTTCGTAATTGCAACACCTTCCTCGACATCGATAGTCTGTCCCGTCGGTGCTCTAGACGGGGGAAGTACCTCAGGCCACCCCAGTACTCGCCGACACCTTTGAAAGCTTCCCTGTGCCACCCTGGAGCTTCATCGACCCTCGCCACGCCGATCCACTGCCTCTGGAAGCACTGTCGTTGCAGCCCCATTGCTGGAGAAGAACGCCGACCAAGGGGATCGACGGCTTGTTCCGGCCATCGAGGGCTCAATTGACGTTGTTGGATTCTCCCCCTGTCTCCTCCTCCAACTTCTCAACCCCTTAGGTCGCCAATCAACCGCCGAGAGAGCTCAGATGAGCCTCTCAGGCCGTCGTCGCCGGTGATCTTCGAATCGCTGGCGATGACTGTGAGTTGTTTAGTTTTTTATTTAAAAGCTCTTTAGTTTTTAAAAAGTTGCAATTAGGTCCTAGGAATTTACTCTTTGATCCCTATATTCTTTAATTAAAATTACATTTTCTTGGTTTCTCTGTAAATATTGCATGATTTACCCTATTTAATTTTAATTCCCTTTCCAGTCCTGTGAATGTTTGTCTTTTCACACTTAAGTCCCAGAGATCAGGTTTTTTCGTAGCAACTAAGTCCTAAACATTTGCATTGAGTCCCAGAACTTTTTAAAATGAGTTTTCCATGTGAGATTTGCATTCTGAACCCTGAAAGACTTCATAATCACACTGATCATCATAAATTTCTATTTTTTATCACATTTAAGTCCTGAAATTCTGCACTTATTGCATTTATAATTTTGCACTTAATCATAGATTTCATTTAAATATCATGTTTGCATTGTAAAATGATCTTTAATTCCACATTTCAATCACATTTGCACTTTATGTGTGAATTTTGCACATTAGGCCCTGAACTTTCAGAAAATTACCAAGGTGCCACATCTTCATTTAATCCATCATCTACACA
>JAMKQA010028184.1:0-11453 GCA_024699735.1 Posidonia australis
GTGGGACAAACACAAGGAAGTGCCTCTTGTGGTTTTTCGAGCCTCCACTTCCAGGCCGGCGACAGACAGCACAAGGAGCCATCTCTTCCACTTCCAGGCCGGCGACAAACAGCACAAGGAGCCTCCACTTCCAGGTCTGCGGGCTGCCACTCAGGCACTCAGGTCTGCGGGAGCTGACAGCAGTGGGCAAGTGGCCGAAAGTTTGAATGTTGATTCTGAGCCATCAAAATGAACTTATCAAATGTTGTTTGAGCCTTCATCTGCACGGTTTTTGTAATCCTAAGAATGGTGGTTGTAGATGCGTGATTTTTTAGTTGTGTATTGTAATAACCTTGGAGAAAGAATGAGGTGTAGATGTCCCAATTTTGCAAGCCATTGTTTAGTGAACATGGAGCTTGGAAAAGAAAATTTTCTGCAACTCACGAATGATCAGAACTGGCAAGGTTTTTTTTTTTTTCCAGACGAGGATCAAATCCCTGATTTTTTTTTTATCAGGGATTTCACAAGTTATTTTCCATTATCGAAATGGTCTTTGAATGATGCTTGCACGATTTCATTTATTGCATTAAATATAGGTCTTTGCTCGATGTATGAATCTTGTGTCGACTGTTGCTTTTCAAAAAAAATGGGAAAAGATTGAAAGACCTGTTAGACCCGAGACCCGGACCCAGACCCATTATCTTCATGAGTCTGAGTCTGGGTCTGGGTCTTGATTTTCAGACCCAGACCAGGACCCGGACCCAGACCCATGAAATATGATGGGTCTAGGTCTAGGTATAAGTAGACCCGACCCAGACCCGACCCGTTGTCACCCCTAGAAGCAGTCCGTCCCCATGCAAGAGAAAGAGAGAGAGAAATAGAGAAAGAGAGAGAGAAGGAGATACGAGAGAGAGAGACCAAACCCTATGCCAAAACCCTAGACCCCCATGTAAACGAGAGAGAGAGAGAGAAAGAGAGAGGAAAGAAACCAAACATGCAACCCTAGGGCAACCCATGCATGCGAGATTAGGAAAATGACCATCAATTGTCGTAACGAGGGGCGACTAGACTTGTCGCTAGACCCATAGGCGACGAGGTCAAGCACCTATTACATAGGCGACTGATGATCCCCGAAACATTTTTCCTTGCAGGCTTTGTTTTTATTATTTGTATTGATTTGTATTGCCTACAATAGTAATCTGAATAAATAAAACTAATGATATTCATGTCCATTGTTCATTATGGCTTTTTAATGGATTCTAAGGTTGTTTTATGTCCTTCAATAGGGTGGAAATAAATTGCTTGATAGCAAGGTTATAGCTCTTTATGGTTCTCAATTTGGTTTGATCGACCGAGCAGAGCAAACCCGGGGCTGTGCAAGGTGCATATCCATACTCTGTCCCGATTGTGATTATCAAACCAAGGAGCCTAAGGTGTCCTAAGGGCTTGTCTCAGACTTCACCTTTCTCTCTAAGTCTATAACAAACCCTAGTAGAAGCTTGACATCTTGTTGTTTGGTGTTTATTTATTGCTTTGTAGTTTGCTAGGATCGACCCTTAAGGACAGAATCTTGGGTTGCAGGCCCCTCTTTAGAGAGACAAATCCACAGTCTAGGCCTTCTTGGTGAACCCTAACGAAGGTCAAAGAGCGGTACCAAAGAGCCTAAATCCTATTGAGTGACCCTAGAACCCCTGAAATCAGTTTCATTTTGGCTATAGGAACCTACATGATTGAGCGAATATTAATTAATTCATTAAATAAATATCTGAACTCATTAAAATCGACATTTTCTCTAGAATTTGATTGCATAAATAGACTTGTTTGACATCTGATTTGCCTAGGACAGATCTGGGCTGCCTGACTAGTATGAGACACGTGCCACCAGATTAAGCGGTGACCCCCCTCGTTGCTCAATAAGGTGGCGACAAGATCTGACATCGTACAGATAGGCGACGACAGAGAACCGCCTCGTTTGACTTGTTTACTGGATGATGTGACGTTTTGCATAAACCTCTACATAGCCTTGCATGTTGTTTGTTTGAGCATTCTTTGCCATTTATCCATAAATGTCCATGTTTGACTCTGTAGACACCCCGGTTTTTGGCCAGTGTTGGTAGACGGACCCAACGGAGAGCGCAACTGGACGATTGACCCGGATTTCCTCCAATTCCCCAACCAAGCCCATACACCAAAACCAACTCAGAAAACTCCTAACTATCCATAACCAACTAACCCCAAAACCTAAAACCCAGCCCGTGTGCTCTGGCCCAACGACATGCATAGCCCACATGCATGGCCCAGGTGGGCGTCGGGGCCAGGGCAGCACTGTGGGTGTCGCCCTGACTGGTCACTTTTGTTGTACGACCTCGTACCTCGTACGAGTGGTGCCGTGCACTTAATTCCGACTTGTCTCCTGGCGTGCCTAACACCCCAGAGCATGCCCATGCCCTGTCCTCAGCCACCCACGCCCTGCGTCGCCTCCGCCAACACACAAGGCTTGCAGCGGCGTCGGTGAGCCCTCTCCTGCCACCCCTGACAGGTTCCCACGCCTTGCCATCTCCACCTACAACCAGAGCGACCAACCAAAACCATCCCAAGCACCATTAGCCAAGCACCGAGAACATTTTTTCGCGTAGAGAGAACCCTAAAAGCACCTCGTCGGATTTTCGATCCCCACCACCAAACTCCGACTAGCATCCTTCCCATCCACCTTCGGTAAGCTCCCCAAGCATCCCTTGAGCTCTCCCATCGCTTCCAGACTGGTCCCTGACCCGCGGTAGTCGTCCATCCTCACCCGTCGGAGTTCCTCCCGTCTCTTGCACCGGCGACGCAGCCTCAACCACTAACAGGTACAACCCTACTCAATGGACCACCATAGGAGTATGTAGCATCACATGTGCATGGTTTCGCTTAGTTTATTTCGTGTTTTCTTGCTCTTGCTTGGGCATCCCGCATTTTCCCCGACCAACAGACGGCATTCACCGGCGTTAGGCTACCCCAGCCCTTGAGCGCTTGGTTTGGATGTCCAAAGGCATCCCTCTTCCTTCCACCACCTCGCGGAGCGGTCGAGTTGGTCCTCCTGGCTGGAGGCCTCCCGTGGAGGCTCGTCGAAGGAGGATGAGCCTTGACGCCGACGACGGAGGAGGGGGGAAGAATCCGCTGTATCTTATCAATTTCGTGACGTATGCATCTTCTCCTAGTGGTCCTCCCAAGCTCTAGACGTGCCCTACTGCCTGGAGTTACTCTGCCGTTTAGGGAGGAAGCGAGGAAGGAGGCAGGCCTGGCCTGGCCCTTTTACATTGGCGCGTCGCGGGTGCACGTCCCATATACGCGTATGGACCAGGGCATAGATAGGCTCAGGTCCCCACCAGATTGAGGTCACCTGTCCTAGCACAGGCCATTCATGCATCTTTTATTATCACTTGCATAGTTTTCACCTTCTGACGTATTTAAAATGTGTGTTTTTCATTGTTTTTTTAGTTTTCCGCACATGTTGGATTCTCGTTTTTTTTGGCTTTTGTGAACCTCCTCACTGTCCATTTTCGATCACATCTTATTGGGCCTCAGATGTGGTACCTTTGTGTTGTGGGTATGGCCATGATGGCAAACAGTCGTGGGAACTTTGGGCATGCGCGGTTGAGCTACACGATCGACGCACGGGTGGCACATGCACGGGCCGTCCAGGGGGTAATCCTGACCCAGCCTAGCCAGTGGGCCCACCTGGTTTCAATCCTGTGCTTTACAGGTTGTTTCCTGACCGGATCCGTCAGATCTTATCCACCTTGCCTCTGAACCATTCCCTTCTCAACAGTACATCTCCTTCCTCTCTGGTTCAGAGTCCATCGTCGACTTGATTCGCTAGGTCGCCAGGACTGAGCGCGTAGTTACATCGCCTGCCATGCGATCTCCCCCAGCTCAGCCCATCAGCCTTGAAGCCAAGCCTCAACCAGCTCCTGCCCAACCCATACAGTTAGCAGCCTACTCCACCATGCCTTCCACCAGTCAGCCATTGGCTCGGCTAGAGTTGGCGGCTCGTGTCCCCTGGTCATTAATTTGACTAGGGATACCCACCGGGTGCCATATGACTATGCCACGGAGATGTGTGCAGAAATCAAGCGGTCTGGACAGGTGTACAAGCACCTAACTCCAGCCCCCAGGGCAAGCCATCCAGCACCACCTCCATCTCAGCAAGCAAGACAACCCCCAAAGCCCTCCACCGAAGAAATCACCTCCAAATCCTCCACCAGCTCTACCAATAAATCCCTAGATGATCTCACCTCCCAACTCAAGAAAGTCAAAGCCGATATATCCATTTGGGACCTCATCCATACCTCATCTGAGCATCGGGAAGCCTTCCTCAGGGTATTCCAGGCAGCCCATGTATCCCCCACCATTGAGCCCACAACCCTTGAGAAAATGGTAGGCATGATTGCAACGCCGTGGGTTATCTCTTTCTCGTCGCAGGAGTTGCCTCCGACGGGTACCAATCACAACCAGCCGCTGTTCGTCACCATGCAGTTTCAGAAGTTCCGCATTCCCCTGACACTGGTTGAGAATGGCGCAGGTCTAAACATTTGCCCCTTACGCACCGCAAGCAAAATCAGATTCAAAGCTGAAGGCATTACGCCAACTGTCAAGGGGATGACGTCTTTTGACAATATGCACCACGATGCGTTGGGGGTTTTGGTTATTCCTCTGATTGTCGGTCCGACTCAGTTCAACGTTAAGTTCTATGTTGTTGACCTCAAACCCACTTTCAATCTCCTGCTTGGGCGACTTTCACTACACAAGCATCAAGTTATCCTGTCATCCCTGCATTGCACGATCAAGTTCTACTATGGCGACGACGTTGTTGTTGTAATGGCAGAGAACTTTGAGAGGGACAAGGTTGACGCAGTCTCTTCAGTTGATTTGAAGACTGTCCATTTTGATCCCAAGCCATTGGACGTTGTAACCATGCTGACGACAACCTCGAGATTGGCGCGAAAGGCCCAATGTGCGAGGATCGGCAAAGTCATGGCAAAAAAAAACAATAAAATAATGATAAACAAGCAGGAGTCGCCACCTAGTCTATTTAAAAACGGAAGACGAGGAAAACCATTTAAAACATTCAAATCATGCAATAAAGCTAATGGAAAAGGTCTTCATAAACCAGAAATGGTTAAGGATCCCTGTTACGCACGAGAAAGGTATTAGGCACCCTCGTACGCCGGAAAAATCGGTCTTTCTATGAGTTTCTCATTTACTTATATGAAATGACGGTTTTCAGCCTTTTTTGTACGCCCGAGGGTGATATGCAATGCCATGCTAAATGAGTGGTGTCTTATGCTAAATAGGAGTGCATAGGATGTGGGGTATGTCCTAATGCTCAGAAGGATCACTCGTATCACGGGTCAAGCATTGATGCAAGGATATTGCATAAATAAGATCAAAGATCTAAGAACTTCGAGTGATTTTCATCCTTGCATTACTATATGCAAAATATGATCTATCATGCATGAAAAGGGCTAAAAATAGAATGGAGTCTTCCTGATATATCAAGGAAGGAAACCAAAGAAAACTAGAAGCAAATCAAAATGGGAAAACATGCTAAAAATCAAGCGAAAAGCTGCTGTGTGCTACTAAAAAATAGGCTGATGTGCCTGTTTGGTGCGCCCGACTAGTGCTCCAATCTGGTGCGCCACCTAGGTGCTCTAGTGGGGCGAAGAAGATATGCCAAGGAAAACACCAGAAAGCCATGCAGTGCGATGTCATGTAATATAACCGGTTCCAGAATGTTATGCAATGCAAAGTCCTTGTAAACTCAAGAAATGCAATTTAAATATCTCGGAAAATCCAAGCATGAGAAGATATATGGACCTTGTGCTCAAGGGGTGCAGGCCTCACACAAGATCACACCCTATTCATGATAAATAAAAGCAAACAAGATTCAGCCATATTACCTAGATTATGGGCTAATGCATAGGAATCTCCATATAGGAGTATGAGGCAATCAGCCTACCAGATTTCAGCTATGGGCTGAGTATGCAAAGTGCAAAAGTCTTGAAAATAGTGCCATCTTGGGTTGAAATCATGCATGCAAAGACATGTAATAACAGATAATCAACACCAGGAAAATCAGAGTCAAAATCATCCAAGAAACCATGCAGAGTGGGGTGCAAACAGGATGATTTACTCTCTGACCAGACTGGTGCACCAGAATGGTGCTCTGGTTAGGTGCGCCACTCTGGTGCGCCACTTTGGTGCACCAGAAAACCTAAATCAGACTGCAGTCTGACTCAGAATCTGGTCCAGATTTCAGAGATTAGTGATTTTTCTTTAATCAGATCAGCTATGCAGATGATAAAAAACTGAAACATGATGAGACACAATCGAATGAAAGTCTTTTATCATTTAGTTTCCAATCATGCTAAATCATGGGTAAATGGTTGTATACTTGCATAGGATTCTTAAGAATATGCATGAGTGAATGAGATCAATAATATTATGCAAATGGCAAACACAAAGAAGGTATATTGACTGTTAACCTCCTAGCATATGATTGCATGAATCATGGTTCTCTATGTAAAAGAAACAGAGATGGAAGGCAAATTTACAGAAATGTTGTAATGCAGATTTTTTCATACAGATTTTATACATAGAATATCCTATACATGGAGCAACCATCTCATCATGAAATTCTCATGTAAACAGCAAGAAAACAGATTATCTATGAAGTCCATGGCATGTTTTATCCAGTGCAAGAACTAAGAGTAAAAGAAAGGAGAGGAACTTACCTTGTCCAGGGTGTTCCTTCTTAGAAAACCCAAGATAATACTTCCTTGTTGCTTTGGAGGGGCTGGAGATGCTCTGGAATGCAAGGGTATGCTCAAGAGAACGAGAGGGAGTTGCTGGAATGAGTAGATAGCTTGCTCAAGGTCCTCCAAATGGCTGCCTATGGGGGTATCTATATAGGATTTTGCAAAGGTAACTCCCATAGAATGCAGGCAGCCTCGTAAACGAAGAGCCTGGCGTAGATTCCATGGCATATTCGCTGGTGAAGGTTACAGACATGGGAGGTAGAAAGCCAGCAGTCAGCAGCTTGAGAAGTGGCTGTGCGCCAGCTTGGTGAGCTAGGATGGTGCGCTAGCCTAGTGCTCCAGCTAGGTGCTCCAATTCTGTGCTCCTGCTTGGTGCTCTAGCTAGGTGCTCAATATTGGTGCTCTAACTTGGTGCTCTCCTCTACCGGTCTGAATTTCTAATTGGGCTGCGGGCCTGCTATAGGTTTGTGGTTGGTTTAGCTGATGGGATTGAGTTTGGCACATCTAAAGCAACATCTGGAAAGTTTATCTATGAGCCACCTCAAAATTGGGGTGCCTACAGATGTCCTTTATCGTGTTAACCGCTTTGAACCGATCTATTTCGTTCCGGAGTTCGTGCGTGTTAGCTTCTTGTTTGTTCACAGCCACCCTCAGTTGATGGTTGAGAACCTCTGTCACCGATGGGGATACAAGGAGGGAACACCACTTGGGCGATACGGTCAAGGAATCACGGAGCCCGTTGAGGCAGAGGAAAGAAGAGATCGTGAAGGACTTGAATACCAAGGACCACTAGGAGGCATGTGCAGGCACTGAAGGTTGTTTGTCCCTCGGGATTTGATTAACTTCGTTAGTGCAGGTGTGATGGACCCGAACAGGAATCCGTTGCCAATCATTGCTGTGCAGCAACAACAGAGTCCAGCATAAGACGTGGAGTGGGTTTGCATTGAAGACTATTACTCAGATGAAGATACCCTGAGCGCAGTTGTGCTCGACCCCGCAGGCAAAATAGAGCAGCAACAGGCAGCAGTCCCACCATCTCCTTGTCAAGCTTTTCCACCCCTAGCAGCAGCAGCAACACAGTCATTGCCAGTCATAGCAGCAGCAGAGCCACAGTCAGTCACAGCAGCAGCAGTACCACAGTCACAACCAGTCACAGTCACAACAACAGCAGAGCCACAGTCAGTCGCAGTCACAGCAATACCACAATCACAGCCAGTCACAGTCACAGCAGGAGTAGAGCCACAGTCAGTCATAGTCACAGCAGTACCACAGTCACAACTAGTCACAGCAGTAGCAGAGCTACAGTCAGTCGCAGTCGTAGCAGTATCACAGTCACAGTAAGCTTTAGCCACAGTAGCAGCGGCCCCGATGCAGCAGTATGGCAGCAGTAATATCCTGGCGCTTCCTGATCCCAGATCCCTGGTGCAGTCGGAATCCTACGCCTATTATGTTGACTTCGCCTTTGACAAGGAGGAGTGTGCTACCATCAAGGCCCGTGTAGACATAGTGCTCATGACCTGGAAGTGATATTTCAGGAACAACTGGCAGTCTTGGCAGAGGATGCAGCCAAAGAGAGTAGGAAGAGGAAAGGAAAGGCAGTAGCATCAGAGCCAAAGCTTGCCCCACCCTAGAATCATCGGGGTCCACCAGCAATCATGGTTGTGAAGGAGGGCAGAACAGTAAAGACTAAACCAGAGGAGATGATCTCCGAGTAGTCGGGAGGTGGGCTAGATGGTACGTGCAGCACAAGCCTCGCCTCTAGACAGGCGAGGGGCAAAACAAAACACTTTGAGGTAGGCTCCTCAGAGAGCCCGCAGAGCAACCCCCAGTGCAGTCACCCATCAAATGATCGTCGGGAGGAAATTGTTGTAAATAGTACAGAAAGTCCAAAAAAATAAAAAAAATGCAAAAGAACAAAAATATTAGAAGTACTGTAGAAGAAGGAGAAGAACAGGCCAGCACCGCAGTAGAGTAGAAGAGGGTAGGATCGGAGCCCACGCATTGCTGTTACAAGGGTACCAGAGTCAGCGTGACCCTCCTTAAGTGCAAACAGGGGCAGGAGTCGGAGCAGATCCTCTCATTCGATGTCACCGACTCGGTATTCCAGGAGGAGTTGTTATCAGAGCGGATAGCATACGGGGAGGAGGATGACACGGGCATCGATGATCCAGAAGATGCACTAGAGTTCCACCCTCACGACGATGATCCAGAAGGGCCAAATTTGCACGTCGAGGAGGACACGGAGGTGGTGAACATCGGTGCACCAAGCATTGTAAAGGAAGTCCGCATCAGTGCCAGATTGTCACCACAGGTAAGGGCTGATTTTATCACCTTTTTGAAGGAGTATAGTAATGTTTTTGCCTGGAGTTATGATGATATGGTCTGACTAGATGTTGAGGTAGTTGTGAACAATCTACCGTTGAAGCTGGACGCCAAGCCAGATTAAATTCCTAAAGGTCATCCTTTACCCAGAATGGCTAGCCAATGTGGTTCTAGTGCCGAAAAAGGATAGGCAGGTTCGCATGTGTATTGACTATAGGGACCTCAACAAAGTGAGCCCGAAAGATGATTTCCCACTACCTCACATTGATGTACTAGTGGACAACACCGTAGGGCACAAGATGTTATCATTCATGGACGGCTTTTCAGGCTACAATCAGATAAGAATGGCAGAAGACAACATTCATCACCCCTTGGGGGGTCTTCTGCTACAGAGTGATGCCATACGGACTTAAGAACGTCGGCGCTACGTACCAGAGAGCAATGACAGCACTTTTCCATGGCCTCATGCACCAGGACATTGAGGTGTACGTAGATGACATGATTGCCAAATCCAAAGAGTTCGACGACCACCTCGCCTGCCTGAGAAAGTTGTTTGACCGCCTGCGGAAGTTTAAGCTCCGACTGAATCCCAACAAATGTGTGTTTGGCATGACATCAGGAATGCTCCTGGGGTATATAGTCAGCCAAAGGGGAATTAAGGTTGACCCTATTAAAGCTAGAGCTATCATTGATATGCCACCTTCAGCCACAAAGAAAGAGGTCTGAGGTTTGCTCGGGTGCCTACAGTATATCAACCGGTTCATCACCCAGCTCACCTCTATATGCGAGTCAATCTTCAAGCTCCTGAGGAAAAATGCCCAGATTACCTGGAATGCGGAGTGCCAAGCCGCCTTCGACAAGAACAAACAGATACTAGTCAGGCCACCAATCCTAGTTTCCCCGACACCGGGACAACCGCTCCTCCTCTACTTATCAGTCACACAGCACTCCATGGGCGCTGTATTGGGCCAGCACGATGAGACAGGCCGAAGGGAAAGGGCAGTGTACTACCTGAGCAAGAAGTTCAATGATTGTGAAGTCAGGTATACTACCATTGAAAAAGTTTGCTTATCCTTGGTCTAGGCCACCCAACGCCTGCAACACTATATGATGTTGTATCTAGTTTTACTATTATACCGACATGACCCAATGAAGTACTTGCTCTAGAAACCAGCACTAGTAGGCAGATGCATCAAATGGCAGGTTCTGTTATCCCAATACGACATCACCTTTGTGACGTAGAAATCAGTGAAGGGGCAGGCCCTAGCAGATCACCTGGCTGAGTTGCCTTTACCGGAGTATCAGCCCCTGCAGACCCAGTTTCCGAAGAGGACATATTGTTCGCCATGGTTGATTCAGGGCTCGAGGAGTCAGATAATCGGAAGCGATGGGGCCTCTACTTTGACGGGGCAGTAAACAAAAGAGGCCAGGGTATCAGGGCAGTGCTGGCGACCCCCCAAGGACAGCTCATCCCATTTTCCAAGAAGTTGTCGTTCCGGTGTACCAATAATGTGGCAGAATATGAAGCATGCATCCTTGGCCTATAGGCTACGTTGGAGCACAGGGTACGGGAACTGCAAGTCCATGGTGACGCCTTCCTGATCATATCCCAGGAGAATGGGAGTTGGAAGACAAAAGACCCAAAGCTGGTGCCATACTACTCATATCTCCTGAAGCTCATGACAGGATTCAAGGATATTTCCTTTTCCTTTATGAATAGAGCCAGGAATGCGTATGCAGACGCTCTAGCAACCTTGGCGTCGTGGTTGTTCGTACCAGACGATCACGTGGTGGACGTGTCGGTGACCCAAGTGGACTATCCTGTGTATTACATGAGCATTGAAGAGGCCGATCCACGTGAAGAGCTTCCTCAGTACCTCGACATCAAAGTCTTCTTGCAAACTGGGAACCTCCTGCCTAATACCCCTGCCACTGATAGGAAGACCATGCAACGATTAGCATCAAAGTATGACCTTGGATGTGGCCGTTTATACAGAAGATCCTACAACGAGATGTTGTTGAGGTGTGTAGACCAGAAGGAGGCTGTGACCATGCCGGTGGAACCCCTAGGCGTGGTTCACCAAACCTTACTCCGGTGTGCGAAAACACACTAGGAGGTCCAATACAGTCACGGCGAAAATGGTGAATCTGGAGGAAGAGACAAGACTCGGAAACATCAAAGGGAAGACAAAAGGATAAGGAAAGGAGTCGCCACCTAGTCTTTTAATGGAAAGACGAGGAAAACCAAGAAAATACAAAAAAGGCAGAAAGCAAACAAGATGCAAAGATGCATGTGTGATCCGTGCCTAATGGATAATGCAAGATGAATGCGGGCCAGAGAAAGGGTAAGGA